>JAOUQT010045032.1:0-10982 GCA_025769995.1 Xyliphius kryptos
CCCCCCCCCCCACCCCCGGCAACCCAAGTCCCTCGTATGAGATGAGATTTATTATGAAGAATGACTTTATAGTCCTACACTTACAGACTTTAGTCCTTCTGTTTCTATGCATACTTTGTCCCTTTTACTCTGTTATCTGATGATCAGGCCCCTACAGAGTAGTTATTATTTGGGTAGTGATTGATTTTCTGGCACTGCAGTGATGCCAATGTGGTGGGGGTTGTGATAGTTCCACAAGTATGATAAAATCAAACACAGCAGTGCTGTATGAATTTTTAAGCTCTATGTCCAATTACTGTGTATTCAGTTGGACACATGTACATTAGGCTTTATTTTGTGGGTGTAAATTCAGAGATTGCAGCTCATTCGCATTGCAGATATAGTTTTAATTGTGCTCTAATCCTACAACAGTGATCAGAGCACGCTGACGGCTAGACATCTTTGGCAAGTGGATTATTCCCAGTCCAATAGTGACCTAAGGAACAGAGTATATAAATACAGACTGGTGTCAGCAATTATAGAAGGGCATAGTACAGCTGTATGGTGGCTAAAGATAATAGAACAGTATGTGGGTATAGAAACAAGGAGATGCCTTATAGTGGCCGGTGTGGCTAGGCGTTAAATGATACTTAGACATTTAAACATACTACCAGGTCTCCTGGGTTTAGCTCTGGATTAATCCTAATTTATTTAGGATTAATTTCTTATTCACTTTATAATCTTTTTTCAGGATCCTATACAGAAATGAGTAGTGGGACTGTAGTGGAAATTCACTCTGAATGTAAAGCTTATTCATTGCAGAGCATCATGGTTTTGAAAACCTTTATGGACACGTCTAGAACATGCAGTTCTAGTGATCAAAGCCACAGATTGAAATGGATCGCTTAGCCACAACACAGGCAATTCCGCATACCAACTGGAAACATAAAAGTAATTGTGACTATGAAAAATTGTTTTATAACAGTGTGCATTTTCATATAACATTTGTGGTTAAAAAATGTCAGACCTATTGGCCCCGGGCCTCTTCACTTTTAGCAAATTTGTCCCCTTTTTCAAAAAATTCAAATGTGTTTTGATTAATGAATATTATAAATTAAATTTAAGCACATTATTCATTACAATTAGCAAGAACAAATACAAATACATAATAGTTCTGATTTACAAACAAAACATACAATCATTGTTGACAGGGCACAACATTTATGCTAAAAAACACCATTAGCGAACTACATTATATTACCCAGTACTGAGATAAAGCCTATAAATAAGTTGATCATCTAACAGTAGTTTTTAAAATAAGATTATTGTAATGAATCTTAAATCATCTTAATCTTGATCATCTTGAATATTAACCCATAAAGAATTATTTAAGAGGGTTTTCCAGGCCTTGTGATTGTGCGTGTACTATAGCTATTGTTAACTGAAAGGATCTGCCAGTCTGTGTTTCAAGTTTTTTAAGACTATTTTTAAAGGTGCCCAGTCACATTTGTATGCAGTACCTTGTTTCAAATGCAGCCTGAGCCTGACTTCAGAGAGTACAAAGGGCAGGCTTCGGAATAATTCCACAATAATAAAAATAAATAAATAAAAATGGGTTAAAAATGGGCTGTATCACATTGTATCTGCACAAGTCCAGCTATTGGTTGCTGAATGTAATTGAAACTAAGCACAGGTTAGTTTTGGAAAATAAATTAATGTTTTGTCATTTTGCCCGACAATAATAGACTCACCTAGATGGGCATGGGGAACCCCACTGCGACCCTTGTACAGGATTAAGCAGAAAATAATGAATGAATGAATGTTATTTCTCTGAAATTCTAAGCAAGAATTTTGTATTTATTTGCAGAAAATAAGACATGGTCAAAATAACAAGATGTAGTGCCTCAAATAATGCAAAGAAAACAAGTTCATATTTATTTAGAAATAACAGTACTAATGTCTCAGGAAGAGATCAGAAATCAATATTTGGTGGAATAACCCTGATTTTTAATCACAGCTTTCATGGGTGTCCTTATGCCACTCCTGGTACAAAAATTCAAGCAGTTCAGTTTTGTATGATGGCTTGTGACTATCCACCTTCTTGTGACTATCGTGTGACTATCTTGATTACAAAGGCAGAGGGGGAGATTTATTCTCCACTGGCCAGGATGACCGTCATCTGATTTGAATATCAGTCAGCAACCGCAGGATGACCTCAAGTAACCTACAAATGGAATGGCAAATAGTAGCTGGGGTGAAGTGCACGGCAAGAACAGTTCATAACAGGCTCCTAGAGGCAGGGATCAAGTCATGTAAAGCTAGAAAAATGAGATGCACAGGCAATGTTCCCCAAGTCTGAGGACTGTTTTTTTTTCAGCAGGACAATGCTCCATGTGCACAGCTAGGTCAATCAATGTCTGGAGGAAGGACCACCAGATCCTGTCATGGCCAGCCCAATCTCCAGACCTGAACCCCATCGAACACATCTGCAATGTAATCAATAGGAAGTTGGATAGTCACAAGCCATCAAACAAATCTGAACTGCTGGACCAGGAGTGGCATAATGTGAAAGACTGGTGGAAAGCATGCCAAGACTGTGCATGAAAGCTCTGAATAAAAATCCTGGTTATTTCACCAAATATTGATTTCCAAACACTTCCTGAGTTAAAACATTAGTATTGTTGTTTCTAAATAAATATGTTGAAAACTTATAATTTTTGCTTAAAAACATTGTTCATTTTACTCAAACATATACCTATAAACAGTTAAATCAGAGAAATTTATAACTTTGCAGTGGTGTATTTTTTTCCAGAGCTGTATATGTTTTGTGATAAACTGTCTGTGGTGTTAACCCATCTTGCACCTATGTGCACTGCAAAATTTCTTCTGGTTCTTGGCTTAAGTTTTATCAAAAAACAATGAAATAACAATGAGTTAGTTGTCAAGGAAAGGAGTCATAAAAATTCTCAAAGAAAAATAAATAAAAAAAGGTCAAGATATACAACAGAACTTTGATGTCGTAGTTTAAAAAAGTAAAAAATGAACCGTAATTGGTTTCCCTAGGAAAGAAAGCTTTAGTGTAAGGTCAGAAAAAATGCCTACAGGCTACTCACGCATCTAAGAGCTGAAGCAGGCATAGGCTGAATCTCCTCAGGTTTTTTATCTCAACTGACTGACTGCTAGATGATCTGCATCCACAGAGCACAGATTGCTGCAAATGTTTGACTTTTACACAAATGTAAAGTGTAATAACTGTTTCTTTCTTTTTTAAGGAAAACCTTACATCATTTTAATTACAGTTACTTTCTGGCATTGCTATTTGTATTTTGCTTAAAAGAAGTCCAAGGATTTCTGAAGCTGAGTTCATTAGACCGTGTTGAAATTCAGTGGTAGTGTTAGATTAAGAGTAGCTCCATTTATAATGGCTTATCTTGATAAGCGCTAATGATATTTAAGGCCTGTAAATCAATAGGTCAGAGCTTTCTGGTGATATTTTACACTCCTTCTTTGGACACTCTGTGACAACTCTATTATGGAAATGCATTTCAGTATATTCGTTTAATACTATTACCTCAGAACAGTTTTTCAAACTGACATTTAAAGGTTTTATAATAAATTTAATAGGTCCTAAACCTATGACTATCCAGTTAATTTTTGAATTAAAGGGACTGACGGAGAAACTCCTGTAGTTTCTGATGTTTTAATCATGATAACTGTAAAAGTAGCTGAATCAAAGTCAGTGTTGCTTAACACATTCTTGTCAGAATCACGGTTGTAATCTCATCTATGTATTTTGAGAACTAGAAACATTTTTCAGGCTTTTGGCTTCTTACATTACTTAACTCTTGTATTTAGAAGAACTTTCCACATCTCTGTTGGTGTGATATGGATATATGGTTTATATGTTGAGAACTGTGATGGGATTTGCTTATATGCCTTTTATTCTGCTGTTGACTTTGTGATGAGATAAACATTAGGGACTTTGCTTAACTGTGAAACATGAGTCATTCTGCCACCTCATGCATTATTAAAAGAAAAAAAATGTTTCTCTCTAGTTTTTTGTTTAATAGCAGGCACCACAGGATGCAACAGAATTTTAATTTAGATACAGCATATGGCCAAAAAATGAGGAAAATTAATTTATCAGTAGTTTCACTAAAAAGGTAAATATGTTTATACTTTTAAGAGAATTATGACCACAATTTGGGAAAGAGCCCACCCCTTGCTTGACAAGTACCTCTAAGCACAACACTATATCCCTAGAAAAACTGTTTTATGAGTTTGATATAAGGTACTGTACTGACCATATATAAAATTTATTAGCCACAGGGAATACGTTGGAACATCAGTCGTGACCCAGTCCTTCTTATTGAACATGAGTGCCTGACCTCAAAAATGCTATTCGAAGCATAAATGCCCACAGTCTCACTTTAAAATAATTTGGAACCACTTCCTAGGAAACATTAACACTGTAATGTGAATTTTATTGCTTGTGAATTTTGAACTGCTTGTCCAACAAGATAATATAGATGTGATGGATGGGTGGCAATTTTCAGCTTTTTGATAATGCCTTAAAATAGTGCCATATTGTGGTGCCAAAATCTGTTCACTAAAATGGATAATATATATATGTGAGGCATTTTAAAAATCTCGTTATCTTCGACTTAATCTTCTGCTAGGGTGGATTTTTTGGGGGGTATCCCTTTGCCTATCTTGTAGAGACCATTTCAGGTGCCGGCAGATACACACTGGACAGGAGACTAATCCTTCACTTGGCTCACACACACTATATAGGGGCAATTTAATGAAGCAAATTAAACTTGAATCCATGTTTTTGGACTGTGTCAGAAACCCACGTGGAAACGGGGAGAACATGGAAACACAATGCCACCGTGCCACCCACTACAACTACTCAGGGAATTCTTTCATCATAATTTATTTATTTTGAAACCCGTATTATTTAATAAGGGGAAGTTTTAAGGAATCACTGTAATTAGGACCCAAAGTGATCGACATGTGAAATTACAGCTGTTTGCCGATTTACAGAATTTCCATTTTGTATATAAATTCAAAACGTTCCAAAACTCCAGATATGATCATCACAAAAACTGTGAACAAGCACTTCATATCACGAGTTTTCATGAGCAGCTGCATGCGTGCTTTACATTAACAAGTACAATAACAGGCATCAGATGAAGTGTATTTTTTTAAGGGTCTTTATCAGGGGTTGGCCTAAATACCTTTCAGTGAAGTAATTTAGTTGTATTGAGATATTCTGAAAAATTTTCATTCATTTATTCATTATCTCTTGCTCAATCTACGAGGGTCGCGGGGGGTTCCCCATGGCCATCCAGGTGAGAACATCTCAGGCGCTGACCAGATACACCCAGGACAGGGCGACAATCAATTGCTGCGCACACACCCACTCAAACACACACAAATACCCACAGACTATAGGGCCAATTTAAAGCAGCCAATTTATCTTAAATCCATGTTTTTGGACTGTGGGAGGAAACTGGAGAACCCGGAGGAAACCCACACAGACACGGGGAGGACATGGAAACCCCACCCAGATTGGGATTCAAACCAGGAACCCCCAGTGCCGAGAGGTGAACGTGCCAACCACTAAGCCAATGTTCCCCCTCTGCAGTCAGGGTTCATTTTTTAAAAACGGACTGGATTCTGTTGCTGAAGGTGAGTTTATTAGCGGTTTTGCTTGCAGTTGAGGCGTTTATGAATCCAACCTTGTTTTCATTTATTTTTTTTTTATTGTGTGCGTTTGTAAACATTTTCTAGGCGTTGAAGTTGTGTATTCTGAATAACTCAAGGGAAAGAGGTGTAACTGTACTTCGCTTGCGCGTCGTGCCTTATAACACCTCTGTCTTGTGGTTTATTCACAGTAAAGCCACGCCCTCTCGTACCTTATTCCTTTAGTGTAAAACGGGCAGTTATACTCATTAAATCTGATTGGCTGAGCTGTTTGTTTGGCCGTGACATTATTGACAATAACGCACACCTCTAAGCACGTCACATCCGTATCAATGCGTTATATACCATACTTTATTTTACCATTTTCTTTATAAACTGCGTTCTGTAATTTGGCCACTAGACAGCAGTGTTTTTGTTAAACAAACCGGAAACCTGTTACTCAGCGTTCATTTTTAAAACCGAACAATATAATGTCTCGGAAGACCAGTTTCTTAACTATTTTGCGTTCAAACATTTAAAAAAATTGTAACCTTTTTATAAAAGCAATTAGTCACCCGAGGTTGTGTATTATTGTGAATAAAATCACTTCTGCCGAACACCTCTTTCCTGTGATTTATTCACAATAATGCTGCCCTCTTGTTGCTTATTGCTTTAATAAACGTATTCTAAGTTTTAAAGACAGATGTAACGTTACCGTGTGTCTCTGTCTGCAGGCAGGTGGATGTTCTGTTCTGTCACAGCACACCAGTGAAACCAGGACACATCATGGACCTTCTCCTGGATGAACCGGAACTCAGCCCCAGCTTTCTTCAGACCGACGGTTTACCACCATCCGGTAAAGTGATCCATTTTGCCTTCTGTACTTACACACAGAGGAATGTGTCCTCCACATTTAACCCATCCGTGCAGAACACACACAAATACACACACTGGTGAAGTGAGCACACGTGCCCGGGGAGCAATTGGGGGTTAGGTGCCTTGCTCAAGGGCACTTCAGCCATAGTACTTGGTGGAACTGGGAATTGAACCGGCAACCTTCAGAGTTTAATGTGGTATTATAAATAATTTGGACTGAAGATATGAACAGATTGTGATTCGGAGAGTTTTTAAAGTTGTTGTGTAGTTTTGTGCAGAAAGATTTACATACACTTATAATGTGGGTAGTTCCGGTTCTTAAATCCGGTACTTAAATCTGGTACTTAAAGGCCGTTGGTCCAGCCTTGACATCTTGTTAACGATAACACACCTCTAAACGCTTCACATTCGTATTCATGCGTAGTACATTATTTTCCCTATCTTTTAATCAGCTGTGTTCTGTAATTTGGCCGCTAGATGGCAGTATATGAGTAGCAATCAGCGTGTCCCAATCAGCGTTCATTTTAAAAACCGGACCAGATTACGTCGTGAAAGAACAGATTATTAACGATTTGGCTTTCAGTTAACACATTTATGAATCAACCTTGTTTTTTGCAGTTTGGGTGTGTGTAAGCGTTTTATAAAAGCAATGCGACACTCAAGGTTGTGTATCGTTGTTGATAAATCCCAGGAACGAGGTGTAACTAGACTCCGCTTGGCATTGGGTTTAACACCTCTCCTGTGATTTATTCACAATAATGCCACGCCCTCTCATTCCTTATTGCTTTATCACACTGTATAGACAAAGTATTGGTACACCTCTGTCCACCACCTGACCTGGTGTTTCCCTCAGTTGCCACAGGTGTATACCATCATGTACATTCCACTATAAATGAAAAAATGTATTATTTTTATTGCCAAATGAGTGAACAGGTTGCTGAGGTGCTGGAGCTAAAATATACAGATGGACTAAAAACACAGAATAAAATCAAAATAGAATAAAAAATCTTCGAAACTCTACAGTACAATGGTCAATGCGTAAAGAGGGTCATGAGTTCTTGTGGAGGGTGGTGATGAGTCTTGGGGTCCAGCAAAGAGGTAAAAAGTGTATTTCTAAGCGGTGCACGTTTTTTTTCCTCAGTGGTTAATCAGGTTTGGCAGGAGCAGACTGTACAGCGGCTGCTGCAGCTGATCGAGCTCCCCCTGCTGGACGGTGTGTTGGACTGCGGCGAGCGTCAGGACCCCCAGAGTGCTGCCAATAACAACGAGTCTGACCTCCTGTACACCAGTAACTACCTGGACCGAGAAATCCTGAAGGCTTTTAAAGACTCGCAGTGAGTTAGTCAGGTCTCTTTACAAAATGCTTTCTGCAAATTTTTTATTTTTTATTTTTATAAGTTTAAATCCGGCTCCGTCTAATTACACAGACACGGTTCTGTGCAGAAATGACGAGTGGCTGACCGCAGCACTGGAGCTCATGAACTTCCTGCCTGACCAGCAGGTGGTCGTGGTGAGTCGGGAACTTCCCAACATGTCGCTGGACGATGA
The DNA here is from genome assembly GCA_025769995.1 of Xyliphius kryptos. Lineage (NCBI taxonomy): Eukaryota > Metazoa > Chordata > Actinopteri > Siluriformes > Aspredinidae > Xyliphius > Xyliphius kryptos. Next base: position 8,092 of record JAOUQT010045032.1, read on the forward strand.
GGAGGGTGAGGAAGATGACTTCAGCTCCCACGGCGGCGCTGCGCAGTGCAAAATCCTTCTGTACGACACACTGACCAAGCATTACGCACAGAGTCATGTCAAGCCCCTCCTCCCCGGTGGTCTGAACGACGTCTACACACACATCACGGAACTGTTAGGTGAGCTGGACGGGGGTACGATGCACAATGGTCCCCCCCAAAGTTTCTTCCTAAAAAAAAACAAACATCATAGCAGGGAGTTTTTTCTTGCCTCTGTCGCTTTGGGGGTTCAGGCTTTGAAACCTGTAAAGCTGCTTTGTGACATCACACTGCTGTAAAATGCGCTCTATAAATAAATTACTTAAATTTGAAATAAAAAAAAAAACAAGGTTTGATTCCTAAATGCGTTTACTGAAAGTAAAATTGCTAATAAACCGATCTTGGCGATGTAATTTAGTCCTGTTTTTAAAGTGAACACCGATGGCAGTTAGTTTTAACAAATACTGCCATCTAGTGGCCAAATTACAGAACGCAGCTTTCAAAAGGTCAGAAAATTAGTATTGGTATGTAGACCTATAGGAGGCATTGTCTATTCCACTGTATATCCAGGACATATAGCAGAACCGAAATATTGTTTCTCTCTCTTAATAGGCAAAGGGGGGGGGGGGGCTGCGAGGGGTCTTGATAATTTGTAATAAGGAAAAAAAGCAGGAGAAGGAATAAAGACTATGGCACAAAATATTGCATATCACGCATTGATACAAATGGAGGGCGGCAGGGTGGCTTAGTGGTTAGCACGTTCGCGTCTCAGCGCTGGGGGTTCCCGGTTCAAATCCCAATCTGGGTGGAGTTTCCATGTCCTCCCCGTGTCCGCATGGGTTTTCTCCGGTTTCCTCCCACAGTCCGAAAACATGGATTCCAGGTGAATTAAATGCTCTAAATTGCCCCGTATAGTGTATGTGAGGGATGTGTGAGTGAGTGTGCGCCCAGTGATGGATTGGCGCCCTCTCCTGGGTGTATCTGCCCAGCACCGAGATGTTCTCCCCAGGATGGGCATGTGGAACCTTACTGTGACCCTTGTAGAGGAATAAGGGGAAGATGATGATGGATGGATGATACGAATATGAAGCACTCAGGGTGACGCTGTCAATATCACAGCTAGGCAAACGGCCCGGCCAATCAGATTTAAGGACCAGAACTCGTTCTATAAACTTGCATACGGTGTGTAATAAAGCAATAAGGCACTTGAGGTGCACAATAATGCACATTAAAAAAAAAACGAAGTTGACTGAAAGCAAAATCGCAAATAAACTCGCTCTCCGTGACTTTTTTTTTTTTTTTTTTTTTTTAAATGAACCCTGACTCAAATAAAAGATTTGCGGTCTCTTTAACAATCAACTACTGCCATCTGGTGGACAAATTCAGAAAAGTTTGGGAGAACAGTATATTTTATATCAGGCATGTGATGCGGTGTGTGTTATTGCGAATAATGTCACAGCTAGACAAGCGGCTCAGCCAATCGGATTTAAGGTAAAGTAAGGCTTTAACATTTAAAGTACCGGTTTTATAACATTTACATTTAGTCATTTAGCAGACGCTTTTATCCAAAACGACTTACAAATGAGAGAACACAAGCCAGTCAAGTCCTGAGTTCCCCCTCCTCCAGTAAGGGGTTTGAGTAAAAGGGATGTGCTCTTTTAGCACAGTGTTGACGGTAAAAGTCGATGGCAGGTTATAGAAACCTGAACCCCCAAAGAGTAAGCTGATGCCACAGTGGCAAGAAAAAACTGTTATGATGATGTATGTTTGGGAGGATCGGGGCTCTGTGGGGGACTCCTCCTCCTTCAGCGGCTGGGGAGCATCACAGTGTATGACAGCTGTGTACAGATTGTATAGAGATCAGGAATCCATATTTAACAATAGTAAAAATTATATAAACTATAGTGCACGTGTAAAAGTTTGAGTAAATAAAATCTCTGCAAAAAACAAAGAAGCTATTGTACCTTTTTAATAATTTGGGAGGAGGTGTTGGTCCAGGAAAGATCATTAGAGATTACTGACTGCGTGCCCGTTACAGTGAATGGGAAGTTCCAGGCGGCTCTGGAGGTCTTGCAGCTCTGTCTGAAGTTGCTTCCTGCGGCGACTCGAGAGGAGCTGTACAGGCTGCTGAACTTCATGTCGCTGGCGGCAGACCCGGGACACATCCGGCTACACAAAGAGGTTGGAGCTTCCACCTTCCATGTTGTTCTTCTGTAAATTCAACATGCTGAGCGTTTGTTTGTTTCTGCATCAGTGGTCTAAACCTTCAACTGTTTCAGACGGAGAACCGAGTGAACGTGAAAAAGACCTTCTGTAGAGCCATCATACAGAGCAGGACGCTTACGAAGGGGAAGGTGGACCTGCTGCTGCTCTTCATGCTGGACAACCACGAGGACATCTTTAAGGTAGAACAGCTTTTGATTATTTTTTTTTAAATCTGGAGCGTTCCATCAAGCAGCTCCACGTTCTCATGTAATCATTACGAGACATGTTCTTTTTAGATCCCTGGTTCTCTGCATAAGCTTGTGAGTGATAAACTGGATGACGTTATGAAGAAGAAGGACCTCAACACGCGCAGTAAGTCATTCAGCTACACACTGCGCAGCTGCAGTACATCCTGGTCCTTACTGACCCCAAAATTGGGTTGCCATTTTTTAAATTTTATTTTAAAACATCAAACAATACACGTTTTAATGAGATGCATATATTTCTGGATAAATATAAGAAGAGGCAGAAATAATAATAATTATAATAATAAAGATATTAAGTCAATATTGTTAACCATTTTATTGACATATTTTATATACACTGCTCAAAAAAATAAAGGGAACACAAAAATAACACATCCTAGATCTCAATGAATAAAATATTTCA
>JAOUQT010045039.1:0-10982 GCA_025769995.1 Xyliphius kryptos
ACTGCAGCGAAGAGGCAGAGGATCCGCTGTGGCGACCCCGAAAGGGAGCAGCCGAAAGACAAAGAAGAAGAAGAAGATTTGAGCTCTGAAAGCTTTCTTGTTTTCTACAAAACATACTCAATTTTTGCTTGGAATTTCAGAGACATGTGGTCACTAGTTTATAGAATAAAAAAACAGTGTTGATTTTGCTCCAACAAATAAAATTAAAGAGTCAAATTAGAGAAAATGTGGTTTCTGAGTGATCTCTTAATTTTTTCCCGGAGCTGTATGTATATATGTTTATATATATATGAAGGAAAGACGATTGTTTTTCTGAAAGCCTCTGGTTTAACACTCAAATTTTATTGATTTTAATAGGGTCCATATATGTGTGGATTGATTCCTCACACCGGGCCTCGTCTCTGCAGCAGTGTGTCAGGATGAGCACTGAATCAGAACCAATAGACATGAAGCACATGAAGTGGGATGTTTCGGAGCAGGTGGGGTTCTGCTTATTAAAATGCATATAGAATATGATTAAGCGCCGCTGCGACGAGACCTGTCATGTCATAATGAGCAGAAAAAAAAAGCAGACAGAAACACATATTCAGCATCTATTAATCATTTAACCAAAATCTTAATGATGCATTTATCAGATGGTGGTGAAAATCAAATCAGTTATGAAACATTTATGTCCCCAAGACTAACAGAAGTCGTCCGAGTCATAAATCATAAGAGTAATTAATTATTCACAGACCTGCAGATCTTTTCCTGCTGTCACCGAGCAAAGTGTAGGCGGATTAGTCGCGGAAAGGAAATGGGCTTAACGTCGTGATCGATAGACGAACCTTCACCTCGGCTGAATGAAACGTGCGCAGGCTCATTGTTATATCATATTCACATTTTCTTTTGTCTTGATGCCTTAATTTGTGACACAGACAACAAATACTGTACAAACTTTTGCACTTAGAAATCTGTTAGATGATCATTCTTAAAAATAACTTTCAAGTATTTTTCTGTGATTTATTAATAAATCATGTTAAATCATTTGAAAGAGATTTTGATGACTAATTTTCTAAAACTTACAGTCCATCCCTTCGCACAGACTCAACATGGTGGGAACAGTGAGATGCTTTGTAACACAATGGCGCACTCTAAAGCGATTTAAACTGCTTTCTTCGGGGTGTGGTGCAGAAATGCTTGCTGTCGTGGGAAGGTGGAGTAGCACACAATAAACCTCCAAATCAAACGCAACAAGAGACAAAATTCATATCTGTCTTCAAATGAAAAATAATACCTTAGTTATCCTCTAGAGGCAGTGTCCAGGAGAACCTGCATCATGTTCCTTTTTTGGAGGGTATGTCCCTCCCGACCAGCAGGTGGCAAACTGGTTTATTTTCCATGATTTCCTTAAGTGATCAGCTCTAATCACCATTTCCTGGGGAGGACATTTATAAACGCCAAAGCCTTCACTGACTCGTCACTGATCCTCCCGCTTCCCAAGACCTACAAGACTGAACCACGGCATCATGATTTCCTACCATGGAAAAACAGGGACTCGCATTCCTACATTCCATTGTTTGTTCGCTAACGGCATCAAACGCAACACCTCGGATGAATTGGGGACTTGGCGAGTTGAATCTCGGCTCCGTCATTCCTTATGGTGTTCTTGGAAAATCTGCTGATAAATTCCCATAAGAAAGCGAGCGCGTGGACGCCGTGGTCCCAACTCACACTTCATACATTCCACATTTTCATTTCAGATGTTTAATTTCCCAAACCCTCACTCTATAATAATACCTTCATTTAAATATATATAACCTCCAAACGCCATCACTCACTCAAACACAACTGCAGTTCAACTTTCACATTGTTAGCAGGTTCTCCCTCGTGGGGCATCTTGGTTATTCCACTTGTTTATTATAGAGATGACAAAATTATAAATGAATTGATTAATAAACAACAAACATACTTTTCTTTTTAAATATTGTTGTAAACTTTGAAGTTCTTTTTTTTTAAAGACTTTCTTTTTGTTGCTCAAACATTTGTAAGCAACTCTACATATTTTATTAATTTCAATTATGTTTTCTTTTATTTATTTATTAATTTGGCAGTCGCGCCCCTCTATAATTTATAGCCGTAATTATCGTCTGCAATAAGCCGAATCCTTTCTGTTCTCAGTGCGTCTGTGTGTTTGTACCAAGTCTCTGAACGACACTGTAACTATGAGAATCAACCTATTTCTTTTTTATTCTCTTTTTTGTAATCCTCTATTTTCTGTGACTAATGAGGAACAGATGCTCTCATAGTGAACTATACACCATCCTCTGCATCATACATTACAATTAAATAGCTGTTTCCATGAGCTCTGCGATATCTCTTAGATTTTGATTCCTGTAATTAGTGCACGTTTTGTTATGTACTTTTTTTTTTTTGCATTTTTTTTATTTTTTTTTAATTTACTTTACAGTATAATTTATTCTAATGTGTCATTTGCTTGTAACAAAATATTCACAGGTATGTTTTGCTTGTTGAGGTCAGAACTAACAAAGTTCACTTGTTGTTCCCCTGCGTACAGGGGGCGCTCTATATAGACACAGCTGGATGAGTTTTGTGTATTTGAACCTGATATTAAACTGGTTATTCCAGATTCCACTAAATTCCCATGAAGTCTGTACATCTGGCAATTAATGACTTTGTGATTCCAGGACCACGGGGGTTTAAACTACAGGGAGACGTTCCTAAAATTAGAACCTTTCACTAAACTGAAGAGCACTGTCGACTATAATTAAGGCAGCAAATAGAGCGTTACATTGAAACCTCGGAATCCCAGACACTGATTTATTTTCTCTTTTAAGCTGTTTTTGAGAAGGTCTTAATAAATACTGCAGAGTCTGTACTGAAGGTTCAGAGGAGAACATTCAAATAACAAAGTTAGGTTTTGATTTGGCTTTAAACTTATATATAGTATAATTGGGGCGTCAGGGTGGCGTAGTAGTTAGCACGTTCTCCTTTCAGCACTGGGGATCCAGGTTTTAAACCCAACTTGGGTTCAGTTTCCATGCTCTCTCCGTGTCATTGTAGTTTTTCTCTGGGTTCAAGACAAGTTTACTGACAAGAGCAACTTTCATACAAAAGCAATTCAAAGTTCTTTACAGAGAATTAAAAAAAATGTAAAAGTCATAAAAATAATTTAAATAGTTCATTATGAATAACAAAAATATGAATAAATAAAGAAATTAGTGCAATAAAGGAAAAATACATAAAAACTGTAAAAGAGGGCGGCATGGTGGCTTAGTGGTCAGCATGTTCTCCTGATCTGTGTGCAGTTTCCATGTCCTCCCCGTGTCTGCAGGGGTTTTCTCTGGGTTCTCCATTTTCCTCCCACAGTCCAGAAACATGGATTCCAGGTAAATTGAATGCTCTTAATTGCCCCATATAGTTTGTGTGTGTGTATATGTGTGAATGAGTGTGTGCCCATTGATGGATTGGCGCCCTGTGTGTTTGCCCAACGCCCGAGATATTCTCCCCTGGATGGGCATGGGGAGCTCCACCGTGACCCTCATAGAGGATTAAGTTGAAGATAATGAATGAATTAAGTGTAAAAGGAAAATTCAAGGTGAATAAGCTTCTCTAAGTTGCCCCATATAATGTCTGTATGAGTGAGTGTGTGCCCAACGGTGGATTGGCGCCCTGTCGTGGGTGTATCTGCTCAGCGCCAGACGCTTCAGCTTAAACAACAGAGTTTTTTTCTGATGAGTTAAATCTGAAACTGCTGCGATGTGATTGGCTGTTTGGGTTCCATGAATGATAACTTTCTCAAGTGATTGTATTAAAGTGTTTGGTTTTTAAAAGATATTAATAATAAATATTAAAAATGCTAATAATATAATCCTTTAGCAGCAGCAGATGTTATCTGCTTTGTTCCACTTCATAAAGTACAAATGCTTAACTAATACGGTTGTAGAGTGAGTTTCCATAGAAACGAAGATCTCAGACACAAATCCTTCATCATCTGTGCAAGCAAAGCACTTCTAAAGCTTCCGTATATAAGAGACTGGAGGAACTTAAGCTCTCCTTGAAGATCAAATTGCTTTTTGTGTAAACACTATTTTTTCGCCGCCGTCGCTCCCTGTGAAAATAAAAGCAGCTCATTCAACCAACATCTTCAGATCCATCCAATCATTTGCTCGACCTCTTGACAGCAATGTCAAGAATTCCTTTTTTGTTGTTGTTCCTTATTCCTCTAACAGCTGCACTTAACATTTTAACTGAACATCTGACGTCAGCTGAGCAGACCCCCGATTCAGAGTCAGTTCAAAACATTCAGCCGGTTATCAACCGGACCGTGGAAGCCTGCACCTAATGAGAACATACCGAACTCCATACCGGAATGCCTGTCTGCACCACAATTTAATCTGGAACTGTTATAAAACTGTATTGATTCACTTGTAAATAATTGTACTGAGGATAGAAATGTCTGTCAAGAAATACAGAGAATTTTCTCACAGTTTTTTTAAATATAAAGAAGGCCATAAGTATGGATACACCCTGATACAAATAAAATAGAAGTGGTTGCTGATATCACCTTACCATGTGGGGCATATTAGTACATAGGAGGAGCAAATGGTGATGCCCATGGCTATCTACAAAGCCGCCATTTTGGATTCAATATTACTTTTTTTGGGAAGGGGGTCATGTGACACATCAACCACATAGAATTGCACATGAAAAACAATGGTGTGCTCATTTTTAATGTAGATTTATTCATTATCGAGTTATTGTGATGTTTGTTACATGGTGCAACGACAGTAACCCACTAAAGGATGAGCTCAGAGTGCTGCCCCTTATGTGGAATTGTCTTGGACTCTTGGGAAAAAAATTGATGTGAGACTGTGCAGCTTATATGGTGGCACACTGTCGTTAGGCAATGCCGCTTCAGGTGCGCTAATCAACCCTGATCAGCGCCGCGGCTCCGCCACGCCCCCCAACGCCACCGCGTCACAATGGAGATGACTTTTGTTACTTTTCAGAGTTTATTCAGATAATTCTGAAAATGTTTACATTAAAACAGTACTCTAGCTTAATATTCTCTTTGTTCTGGAGGTTTTTTAAATTTATTTTTCTGTTGTCGTGTAAATCCGGCAGTCAGAGACCGGCAGGTTCTTAAGGTCCTGATTCTCCGCTCCCACCCATGAAGCTCCATCCCTGTAGTTCTCTCCACTCTCCATCAGTTTAAACTAAAATAAAACAATCTCTAATTCTGGCTCTCTGTCATTGTTCAGCACTCCAGTCCCGGTGTTTTTGTGCGTAGGTGAGTCTCTCGGCTTTGTTTCCTCGTTGGAAGAATGTTTTTGACAGCACATCTGACAGGGCTTCTCCTCACTGTGGAGTTTTCACTGGAGCTTCAGTGTTTCAGAGCTCAGTGCTACTGCTGAAGCTTTTTTTTTTTCTGAAACGAGGAGACTTCAGTTTGACGTATTTCTGTTCCCTGTGTTATGGCCGAGCGCCGCAGGTCTGCACCTCCAGCTCGTTTCACAGCACTTACAGAGCAGCGCCACATCCTGACCTGCAGGTTTGACCTGGAGCAGGACGCAGTTTGGGTTCAGCAGCTGATCAGTCCGCCCCTCAATTGAACTTAAAACTGGATCGATTCATCTTTTAATAATGATACTGACCATCGTCTGTCATTTCGACTCAGAGCTTCAACATTTAAAGGAATAAAGAGAAGCGACTCACAGTGAGCGACTTTATTAACCAACGTTTGAATTCTTGAATGTACCGCAGTATTAAGGTCACTAAGAAAATGGTGGGATGGAGATTATGTTTATTAGAGGGCTTTGATAAATCCCTCTATTGTTATTCTCGATATTCTTATTATTCAGGTAATTATTCAGATAATTCTGAACATATGAACGATACGTACAGAGACGTGTTTACATTAATACATTATTTTAGGTTAATAGACATTTAGACATTTGGTTATTTAGCAGACGCTTTTATCCAAAGCGACTTACAAGCATCCCAACCTGGTTGGGGTCAGAACACAGGGCTTATACGGCACCCTGGAGCAATGAGGGTTAAGGGTCTTGCTCAAGGACCCACAGTGAAAGTGGACTTGGGATTTGAACTCCCAACTTTCTGATTGATAGTCCAACTCCCTAACCACTGAGCTACCACTCCCTATTAATATTTAGTTTGTTCTCGAGAAATATTTCAAATAAAAAACAGACGACGTTCGATCTGTAGTTCGGATGAAAGGCTCATGTTGGTGTTTTCAATTTTAAGTTAATTCTGTCCTTGCAGCTATAACAGCTTATGAAATCTTATCTTATGAAAAGGCTTTCTACACAATTTTGAAGTGTGCTCATTCATCCAGAAGAGCAACTGAGAGGTTAGATGTTTAGGTCTCTGTGTAGGTCCCACATGTTTTTTTGGACCTTGCTTTGTGCACTGGGACAGGAAAGGGTCTTCCTCAAACTGTTTGCATACATTTGTCCAAAATGTGTTGTTTGACCTCATACAGCTGGGGACACATCAGTGAAAGTCATGATCATTAGAGAACATGAGACCAAAAAAGGTACGTAGCGAGACTACAGAACTGTGAACTACAAAGTCCATGTGCGTGGAGGTGGAGCTGATAAACCAGACAATAAGGAGAGGACAAACCTAATTCAGATATTTTCCCTTCAGAGGATTGTTCGCTTACTGACATTTAGAAAATCAACATGTATTTTAAGTTGCACTTTTTTTGTTCATCTTAGCAAAAAGTTTATACTTAACAGTTTGTGTCTCTTTTTTTGACTCTTTCTCTCTCGCTGTCCTACAGTATTATGAGCTTCACATACCATGACAAACAGACAACCTGAAAAGACACTGTGCAGTTCTCCCAAATGTGACGAAGACAAATTCTTAAAATTTTATTTTATTTTTTTTACTTTCATCCTGCTTCATCTGAACTGAACTTCGTTCTGATGTCTGCGTTTTTATCACAATCGTTAATGAATATCTTTTTAATCCTAGTATTCAAAAATCATGCACAGGTTGCAATGCACACAGAGAACATACCAAACTCGAAACTCTAGCTTCTTTGCAGTAGCGGCACTATGAGCCGCACCGCTGAGCCACCTACCAAAAAGAACAAAGGCAAACAGGGAAAGTGATTACCAGCTGAAACAACATCACTCTCACCGAGGGCGAGCTCCCATCATGCTTTTCTCTCTCTCGCTGAGAGCATCACAGGTGCCCTCACCTCTTCCAGCCTTCCATTTTCCTGTTAATGCATTTGATTTTTTTTTCCTGCGCTTTTCCCGCTGTGCGTGGTTCCACCGCTCCGCAGCAGCTGTTGTTTAGTAATAGATCAGTGAAGCACAAAATGACGCCATATTAAAAAATAATAAATAAATATAATTCGAGCGCCTCTGCCCCGTCGTTTCTCTCTCGCCGGTGACGCCTGGCTCCTGGAACCTTGGGGATTCATTTAAGCACTAATCATTTGCTGCCGAAGGGCACGACGCCTTTCAGCCCTAATGATGAAGTCACATTTAAAACGAGTGCAAATGAGGAGGAAATGATTTCCTCTACCTGCTTACAGCTCGGCAGCATTGATAAACTGACGCGCACAGAAAGAATGATGGCCGGCACCACGTTAAAGATTCTCCCTGAAAATATCCTCACTTTTTGTTTTCTTTAAACTTATTAAAGTACAAAAACAAATCAATGCTAATAAAAGAATACATTCGTTTTATTAATAAATCAATTGTTTGTTATTAAGTAGGTTAACATCTGGATAGTAACATCGTACGTAACCGCCGTATTGCTTGCTCGCTCAAAATCTACAGTTTTTAACAATCTCAGACTTTACGATCAGCTTTGATGTAAAATCGTCCACAATGGTTCACTTTCTCCCTCACCTTTGAACCTCACATTAGGGCAGTAGTCAAAGGTTAGTTTTATTATTTGCGCAATATTGCTCGCTTGCGGCCTCGATAACAAAACCACATGATCTCTATGGTATGTTCAAAACTCAGCCGCTCAGGTTCTCACACTCACCGATATCACCCTGATCCTCCCTCACCGCCTCTGGTTACCCATCTCACATTGTATTTAAACTCCTTTTAATGTATAAATCCCTTAATGGCCTGACGTCTGTCTGTCTATCACGCTCTACTGATACTGGTCTCTTGGTGATCCCACAATTCAAATTGGTTCCTGTTGGTGGTAGACCTTACAGTGTAATAGCACCAAAGTTGTGGGATGTTCTACCTCAAGCTTGATGCATCGGCTCTTCATTTTCCTTCTTTAAAACTTAACTTGAAACCCATATTTTTCCCAAAACCTCCACTCACACTCTCCGTCATAAGGTGTTTTTTTTGTAAAGTGCTATTTATTATTATTATTATTATATTGTTTTGGTTTGTTCGACACAACAGCTGCATATTGGACATGGCACAGCTTAACACAATGCCCTTGCTGATGTAACGCTCTTATTTTCCCGGGTTTGGGACCGACACCATGAGCGCTCTGTCATGTTATGCCCCTAGTGTCAAGGACTATTTAGTTTATTAGAAGAAGCAACAAGGACAATCATTCACATGCCACAAAAGTTTACATTCACTGTCTGCTATATTTCACATGCTGCTGAACTTATATTTTATATTCATATACTGCCATGTTTATATATTATTGCTGTAAACCTATATATACATTTATTAATTCATTCATTCATTATCTTTCACGTAATCCTTTTACGTGAACCCCGTGGGGTTCCCCATGCCCATCTAGGGGAGAACGTCTCAGGCGCTGGGCAGATACACCCAGGACAGAACGCCATCGCTGGGCACACACTCACTTACACAGCCACACACACACAAACACGCAATTTAGAACATTCGACTTACCTGGAATCCATGTTTTTGTAGTGTGGGAAGAAACCGGAGGAACTCCACTCAGATTGGGATCCAAACCGGAAATCCCCAGTGCTGATGACTAAGGTCCTCACTGTCTGTTTGAATTTGGACCAGCACCCCCGTCCTGTAGATGGTCTGGAGGTCAGATGTTGCGCTCAGACCAGCCTCTGTAGGGACCGTTTATCCAGATGGGTGCTGTTTCCCAACCAGGTTCCCTGTGACGTTGCTTTCAACGGTGCAGAAATGAAGTTCTGCAGGACCATGGAGAGCAGTCTGAAGTCCCTTAGGCGTCGGAGGTGGACGAGACGCCGACGAGCCTTGTTTGCGAGGTTGTTAATGTGACAGGACCATGACAGTTCCTGCGTGATGTGAACTCTGTATGTCTTCGGACATACAGAAATATCCTTAATTGACCAGTCCAGGATTTAAAGGAGCTGTGTATTAAGTTTGTTTAATGCGGTGTCAGAGCAAGTGTAGGTTTTTCTTTAACCAGAGTGTTTTCCTGTCTGACTCTCGGCTGAACTTCCCTTTCACTCTCTGAAGTGTATCTGAGTTTCACCTTGTGGATCTGAACCTTTAAAGCAGCACATGTTTTTCTCGGTTAGCTGTCACCACGCTGACACTTCCTGTGACCCGTGAGCTGATGTTTTGTCAGGAGCCTCCAGGTCCTCTGGGTTTTGAGCTCAGGTGTGTCGATTCTGTCTCCGATGCCCCCTAAGTATGCTTCCCTCATGCCTCCCCGAGGATCTGCGCCTGTTTAAAGCCCCAACAGGGGGCAACCGTGACTAAAGCAGCCTTTCCCCCCGCCGCGTAGCTCGATCTCCTGAAATGACTGGGCGACTGCAGTCTGCAGACCTTATGACTTACATCCTGCTCATTACCATTAGCCTGAAGATCAGCATCACTGCTAAGATCAGTCTCACTTCCAGCTTCATCTGCAGTAAACATGTACAGGGAGAAGAAGGTTTAGAGGTCATAAAAGTCTCCTGAACTTTTAAATATGAATGCAAACTTGTTGAGGAGATCAGTTAAAATAACACCGCGCTCCTTCAAAAGAGCTGTTAACGTTCAGACAGCGTTCAGCACTACATTAAGATTACTGACGTGGCCTTTCATCTTTTAAACCTCAGACACACATTGGTTCGCATTGCAATCTTCTCGTGAGTACTCAGTGAAATATGACCCCGAACCCCCGTTCGATTCAGCCTTGACTGGCCGCCAAAGTACACAATATTATGGATTAAAAAGCCACAGTGTTTATGGTTCTTGTCAGATGATTCCTGAACCGTCAGTGATGCCATTTTTATACAGAATGTGTCTTTTCTCTGGACTTTCACATTTCTATATCACGGCTCAGGATCGCAGCCTGTCTCCATCCTTCTGCTCTGTTATTCTCTCACCTGTTTGGTCAGGAACTGTATGTGTATTTCTGTGTGTGTGTGTGTTATAGCCTCTCTGTCTCTCAGAGGGAAAGAAAATAAGCTGGGGGTGGACGTATCGCCCCACGCTGCCCATCTATTGAGGGCAGCAACAGAACTCTGACCCCCTTCAGCTGATTTCTAATGGATTTCAAGAGCGGAGAGAAAACACACAGCTGGGCTCCAAACAAACTCATCAGCATTCTCATCTCTCTCACAGAACAGAGAGAGAGAGAGAGAGAGAGAGCGAGAGACAGATAGTGATGATGGATATTGTTGGCTTTCTTTGCTTCTAAAAATCTCTTTATTTTATATTTTCATTTTTTTTTATTTAATTACAAATGAAGTCACGATGAGCAGAAGGTTCTGAGATGAATAAACCCCCCTGAACTGTTTCCCCTCAATCATTCAACATCTTCTTCACCTGCAGATCCTGATCGATGGCGGTGGTGGTGCAGTCACAGGGTTTACATAAGACGCCATGAGCAATTCACCAGTATACGATTATGCAATCATTAACTAACATAAAAATCTCCGAAACAACTTTTATTATTACACACTTTTATTCAGCTTCACTTGTCTGTTTGTCTGTTTGGTACAATTTTTGTAATCGATTTTTCGACCACTTCCCGATGTTCAATTAAGCTGAAATTTTGTATACAGGCTCACTCTCGAT
>JAOUQT010045049.1:0-10982 GCA_025769995.1 Xyliphius kryptos
ATATATCACGTGGACAAATCTGACTGGACTATTTTTTCCTTTATTTTAGGTTGCTTAATGTGGATAATCACTTAGTAAAAGTAATAGGTGATTTTTTTTTGTTTAAATTATAAATGAGATTTTATACTGTCTTATTATTGCTTCAAGTCCAAGGGTTTTAGACACCTTGTTTGACTGATTTATTGATGTGCAATTTTATTTTTATCTTATTTTAGCCTCAAGACACTAGCTATTTGTGTGGACTTTAAAAATTATGACATTCATAATCTTTTCTAAAATGATGAAAGTAATTAAGGTTGTATGTAAGATTTTAACATGCCAATAATCTCATGTAAAGAAAATTAAGTATTGAGTATGAAGAACTTCAACATTATAAACCATGTAAATATGTTAGATGATTAGATACAACCATTGGCTTGTCCATCTATATTGAAAATATCTAATAAAATAAATACAGAAAAATAACTATTTTTAAAACCATACCACCAAAGCAAACTGCACTCAATTATTCAGTTTGCCATTCACAGTGGTTTAAGAGCTTGCTATTTACATGTTTAAGTCAGTTTGGCTAAAAGGTGTTAATGCTGAAATTATGGTTTCTGGAGAAAGCTATTTTATCCAAGGCTTTGTACAATATTTGTTTTACCTGAAATGATAAAAGGTCGGCATGTTTATGGTCTCAGAATGAATGTGAAATGTTTTTTCTTTTTCTTTTTTTCCCCAAAATACATCTTGTTTTTTTGTTCATAATTATCATGTGTTCATATTTCAGAAATATTGAATAATTTTTAGTTACAGTTCTAATATTAGTAATTTTACAATTACAATTTTGATAATTATCATAATTGTCACTTTTTATCTTATTTTCCCATTACTTTACATTTAAGGATCTGACTATTTCAAGTAAATAATGTATCCATATCTTTAACAATAATTTATATAAATATAATTATTTATATAAAACATATTGAATGTGTTAAGTGTACACAATTTACCAAAATGTATATTCAGTCTGAAATTACCTTGAAGTGCCTATACTGTTTTAAAACAGATTGCAAATTTGGGCATTCGAGGACATCTGTATTACTGAATGATAAAGGACAGAGCTTCATAAGCATGGGTGATGATGGCAAGGTTACAAAGTAATGATAACAGTGTTTTATTAAACACTGATGAAAACATAAACATTATCGTTTGTGTATTATTTTTACTATTCAGTCACTGGATTTTCTGTACGATTATTGACTTATTAATTTCTCACATCAAATGAAATTTTTCTTCATGCTGTTCATCTGCTTGGTTAAACGTAACTTTAAGTTTAGTTTAACTACCACAACTGTAATAATGCCGTACAAAGCTTGAAAGCCAATAGTCTGTTAGTAAGAAAATGAACAAAAAAGTGCAAAGTAAATGTTTGACAGTAAACAGATAATTTAATGTAATTTAATAGTGGTGATTTAATTGTGGAAATATTTATCTAAAATTTCCGTGTTTACTAGCAAAAATAATATTATATTCCACTATACATTATAAACATGAAAGAAAACTATTATACAGCTCTGGAAAAAAATTTGAAACCACTGCAAAATTATCAGTTTCTCTGATTTTACTATTTATGTATACTGTATATGTTTGAGTAAAACGAGCATTGTTTTTTTTTATTCGCTAACCTACTGTTAACATGTCTCCAATATCCTGAACAAAAATTTAGTATTTATTTGCAGAAAATAAGAGAGGAAGATGGATAGTCACAAGCCTTCAAACAAAGCTGAACTGCACCAGGAGTGGCATAATGTCACCCAAAAGCAGTGTGAAAGAGTAGAGGAAAGCATGCCAAGACGCATGAAATCTGTGATTAAAAATCATAGTTATTCCACCAAATATGTATTTCCGAACTCTTCCTGAGTTAGAGCATTAGTATTGTTGTTTCTTAATAAACATGAACTTGTTTTCTTTGCATTATTTGAGGTCTGAAAGCACTGCATCTTTTTTGTTATTTTTGACCATTTCTCATTTTCTGCAAATAAATACAAAGTTTTTGTTTGGAATTTCGGAGACATGTTGCCAGTAGTTTATAGAATAAATTTGTTTATTTACTTACACATATACCTATAAAGAATAAAATCTGAGAAACCGATCATTTTGCAGTGGTCTATTTATTATTTCCAGAGTTGTAGATTCCACACTTTAAGCGTTTTACAAGAATTAGTGTCTTTGGATTCCCATTTATTTAGAAGATAATTTGTAAGGTTAGACATTGCTATTAAATGAAAAAGCCTTTTTCTTCTGCTTATTCCTCTACTAGGGTCGCAGTGGGGTTCCCCATGTCTATCCAAGGGAGAATATTTGGAGCGCTGGGCAGATACACCCAGGACAGAGCGCCAATCTATTGCTGGGCACACACTCACATATCCACACACACACAATTTATACAGGGCAATTTAGAGCAATCAATTTACCTGGAATCCATGTTTTTGGACTGTGGGAGGAAACCAGAGAACCCCGAGAAAAAACATGCAGACACGGGGAGAACATGGAAACTCCACCCAGATCGGGATTCAAACTGGGAACCCCCAGCACTCAAAGGCGAGCATGCTAGCCACTAAGCCCCTGTGCCGCCCAGAGTCACAATCAGTTTAAAAATATTTTTTTGGTCCAGCAGAAAAATTGTGGGTCTGAAGGGGTTAAGATGTGTATCTTAATAATTTTGTCAATATTTTTGTTAATTTATTCAGCAATTATTTTATTTTTTTATTTATCAACCTTAATTAATTAATAAATATAAAACAAGTTTAGTATTTAGTAAGTTTAGTATTATAATTTGTAATTATTGCTGCACAAGGTAAGGATACATTTTTCAAAACAATGGTTCACATACTGTTGCTATGTGTAACATTTAACTGGATCGTTAACTGTTAACTTGTTTGTTTGAAAATGTAAAGTTTTCATGTTCATAGATAATTTGAACATTTTAAACATTTAGAGCTTACCAACACCGCTAAGAATACCACCCTAGGGCCACCCATTTCTGTTTTTACTGCTAGTTTCATTAGCTTCTGGTGTATTCTGAGTGGAACGGTGACTTAGTGGTTAGCATGTTTACCTCTTAGCGCTGGGCATTCCTGGTTCGGATACCAATCTGGGTGTAGTTGCCATGTTCTCCCTGTGTCTGTGTGGGTTTCCTCTGGGTCCTCCGGTTTCCTCCAACAGTCCAAAATTAAAAAAAAAAAATTTTAATATAGGTTTAAAAAGTTTATAGGGTTAATCTGGGTCCGTGGGCCATAATTTAGTTTCCATGACATGCTTTTTGTGATGGAAATGACAATAAAGCCTCCTTGAATCCTTGAAATATGGATTCAAGGTCAATTGAATGCTTGAAATAACCCTGTATAGTGAATGAGTGTGTGTGTCAGATGTTTTAATGTTGCTGCATTATTTGTTAGATTTATATTAAAATTTTATAAAATTTTATTTAAACACACACACACACACACACACACACACACACACACACACACACACACACACACACACACAAAACAATAATGAGACTAAACTAAAGACCTCACATTGTTTTATTTTCAGATGTAGGATTATTTTTGTTTTGTAAAAACTTTTTCAGATTTAGTGCGGCACGGTGGCTTAGTGGTTAGCACATTCGACTCTCGGTGCTAGATATTCCCGGTTCGAATCCCAATCTGGGTGGAGTGTTCTCCCCGTGTCTGTGTGGGTCTTCTGGTTTCCTCCCACAGTCCAAAAAAACATGGCTTCAAGGTAAATTGAATGCTCTAAATTGCCCTGTATAGTGTGTCTGACTGTGTGAGCGAGTGCGTACACAGCGATGGATTGGCGCCCGGTCCTAAGTGTGTCTGCCCAGCGCCCCTCCCCTTCCCTCCCCTCCCGATGACCTTCATAAAGGAATAAGCGGAAGAGAATGAATGAATGAATGAATGAATGAATGAATAATTTAAAAACAAAATTTTGTGACGAACAAAAGTCATGTTAAACCAGCAGTATATATAACTCATTGGTTGTTTAAAACGTTTTGTTTACCTTAAAACTAATCTTGAATCAAGTTAACTTTAGATTAAATACACTGCTCAAAAAATAAAGACAACACAATGTAACTCCAAGTCAACCACACTTCTGTGGGATAATAATATTTATTTACATTTTGATCATTATTTTGTTCTCAAGGCATTCCACTATATGCTAAATAAAGATTTTAAATATTTTATTCATTGAGATCAAGGATTTGTTATATTAGTGGTCCATTTTTTTTTATAATCGATAAATGGCGCCTCTTCCGGCTGCAGACTGCAGCAGTGTGAAAGTAACCAGAAGGAAGTGAAAGCACAAAGACGTGCTGCTGGTCACATGCTCTTCCATTCCAATGTAAACAAGGCTCGTGAAATTAAATTTAAAGTTAAAGTTAATAAGAAGCAAAGCGAAACATAATAACGATATAATAGAAGTAAGTAACACTATTCTGTGCTTTGGGTTCGTGTTCAGACACGACGCCGCGAATCCAGACCTTAAGTCTGTGACTTCGATTGAAGTGAAATGAGACGTGGAAAGCTTAGCAATTTCCAGGAGCCTTATAGGAAGTTAATTCCAATAAACCTTAATTAAACATTTTAACGAATGTGTTTATTTTTATCTTGTAGTTTACTTTCGAGACTTTCTTTAATACAAACTTAACATCTTTGTTTAGTAACGTTTAATGTTTGATGATATTGTTTACAAAGGAATAGCAAGTTTAAAGTCTTTCGCCTCTTCTCAGATGGAAGCCAAATGGAGATTCAGGGACCTATGGGCTGTGTTAATTTTACTTGGTAACTCACTGCAGTGCCAGAGTAAACCCAGTTCATTTAGAAATAAATCACTTGAAGAAATAACAATGGAAGTCTCAAGTTATGCAGACATCGCCCAGAAAATCATAGACCTGGCAGTGTTTGGTAAAGCTCAAAACCGATCTTTTGAACGGCTTGCAAACTTCACAGATACTGTTGGCAACAGAGTAAGTGGCTCCAAGAATCTTGACTTTGCCATAAAGTACATGTATAATGCTTTGAGGCAGGATGGTTTGGAAAATGTACACCTTGAACCAGTGAAAATCCCTCACTGGCTGAGAGGAGAGGAAAGTGCAGTGATTATTCTTCCACGAAATCATACTCTGTCCATTCTTGGCTTGGGAAGTAGTGTTGGAACTCCCAAAGGAGGTTTGTGGATTTCAAGTAATAAAACATGCAATGCATAATTTGTTTGAAAAATGTTTACTGACCCGATGTTTTGGTATGTTTTTAGGCATTAAAGCAGAGGTGATAGTGGTTGAATCTTTTGACGAGCTTAAAAGAAGAGCAAAGGAGGCAGCTGGAAAGATTGTTGTGTATAATCAACCATTTGTTAACTATGGGGAAACAGTTGGATACCGGGTCTCAGGAGCTTCAGAGGCTGCTAAAGTTGGAGCAGTGGCTTCTCTCATTCGTTCAGTCACACCATTTTCCATTAACAGGTCTGTTCGTATTTTAAAAATGTAAAAATTTACAATATGCTTAAATTCACACAATATTTTAAAAACACAGCATTAACATTTTTTAAAATCTTGTTGCAGCCCACACACTGGCTGGCAGTGGTACCAACCAGGTGTTCGGCAGATCCCCACAGCTTGTATAACAGTAGAGGATGCCCAAATGATGTCCAGGATGGCACGTAGAGGCACTCGGATTGTATTGCACTTCACAATGGGGGCTCAGATGCTGCCAGATGTGGATTCCTTTAACACAGTAGCTGAAATTATTGGCCGTGAGCACCCAGAACAGGTAAGGACATAAAAATATACCAGCCTCTGCAAAAGCTATTTAATGGGACTTGCCAGTGAGTGAACTTCTCCTATTAAATTTGCTTCAGTATGATTCACCGGTGGGCGGCACGGTGGCTTAGTGGTTAGCACGTTCGCCTTTTAATCACTGGGGATTCCCTGTTGGAATCCCGATCTGGTTGGGGACTCCATGTTCTTCTTGTGTCCGTGTGGGTTTTCTCCGGGTTCTTCGGTTTCCTCCCACAGTCCAAAAACATGGATTCTAGGTAAATTGAATGCTCTAAATCTCTCCGTATAGTGTGTGGATGTGTGAGTGTCTACCCAGAGATGGATTCGCACCCTGTCCTGGGTGTATCTGCCCAGCACCCAAGATGTTCTCCCCTGACAATGTTATCAGCGAGTCGAGCTCCACACCCACCTAAAAGAAATTCCAATTTGAACTATTTGATATTCGATATTACTATTTTGTTTTTATTATGAAATGGTAGTCACATTGGAAAATGAGGATTTAAGCAACAATTTTTTTTTCTATATATATATTTAGGTCATCTTACACTTAATTTTCAGGCAAGGCTTGTTTATAACACTAAGAATTAGACTTTTTATCATGATCTGTAGGTTATTTACATCCCACATCCTTATAAAGTACCTTCATATGGGGTCTCAGCATATAATTATGTGTTTTAATTGACATGCAGTCTAAACAGCTGAACTGTTCTAGTTCCGACTTGTATTACCTCTTAGTAGGTGCTTTCCATGAAAAAGTGCTAAAATGCATAAAGGAGTCATTCTTTTTATTTGTGAAAATGTTTGAGAATAAGAAATGGTGTTACTTTTTTCATAGCTTATTATTCTATCCCTTCTAACATCCTCTCTTCTATCCCCCTCTATCTCCGTTCGGGACCCATACACTGCTTGAGGATACATATACCTATTTTTAAATCATGGTTAAAGCCATGTCAAGTCAGACACTGCATGTAGCTCAAATGAACTGTTGTTGATCAGATAAGCTTTACTTGTTCTTAAGTTAATTTCTATAAGAAACCATCTGAATCCAGAGATGTTTACAAATGTAGACTAAATGTTGTATATAATTAATGATGGAATATATGATGTTTACAATACAGTAGAAGAACTCACAGGTTTTTAAAAAAGTGTTTGTTAGATGCATCATTAGGAGCAAAATAAGATGATGGTAACTAAAGAATTCACATACTCATTCTGATACAATTACTCATACTGGTGATTACATAAAAATATTAAATCTGTTCAGATCATGTCACACAGTGTAAATAAATACCATTATTTAACTATAGATTTTTTTTTTTATGTGCCTGCGTGACCAACTTTTAACTTCTATGTACAGTGTGTGCAGAATTATAAGGCAAGTTGTATTTGAGATGATTCTGTTTATTATTGAACAACAACTATGTTCTCAATCAACCCAAAAGACTGATAAATATCAAAGTTCAATGTAATTGCAAGTTGGAGTGTTTTTTTTTTTCTTTTTTTAGATTTTGCTATCTTAGGAGGATATCTGTTTGTGCAGGTAACTATTACTGTGCAGAATTATTAGGCAAATTAATAAAAAACAAATATATACCCATCTCACTTGTTTTTCACCATGTAAACTATAACAACACAATATTTAGAAATAAACTTTTCTGACATTGAAAAAACACAACCAAAAACAAATCAGTAACCAATATAGCCACCTTTCTTTAAAAATACACTCAAAAGCCTTCCATCCATAGATTCTGTCAGATGCTTAATCTATTTATGATCAGCATTGCGTGCAGCAGCCACCACATCCTCCCAGACACTGATCAGAGAGGTGTACTATTTTCCTTCCCTGTAGATCTCACATTTTATGAGGGACCACAAGTTCTCTATGGGGTTCAGACCAGGTGAACAAGGGGCCATTCCCTTTGCACGACATCTCAGAATTTTTTAATTTTCAAAGTCCGTCAAATCTCTCTTCTGACCCATTTTGCCAAAGGAAAGGAAGTTGCCTAATAATTATATACAAAATGGTGTTGCTTTGTGCTTAGAAACAGTGTGCTTGACTTTTTTTTTTGTGAATGATTATTATCATCTAATGGCTTTTGACAGTTTCATTTTCTTAAGTACAAGTATTTGATAAAAGCAATAATGAAAATTCATTGCTAAAGCTTTTTTTTTTTTTAAAAAAGAAATGTAGGAAATTTTCAATATCATTACTGTGAAATTAGTTTTCTGTAGATATGACTCATTTCTTTATAAAAATGGAAATGCCTCACATGTAATTGTGTGTGTGCTGGCACAATTCACATAAAACTTCAGTTCTTCTTTTCATTTTCCATTTATTGTGTTTTTCTTTGTAAAATAATTGTAATATTCATGATAGATTTATTTATTGGCTTTCGGTTCTAAACATTTTTATTATTCTATTTATTATTATTATTAATAATAATAATAATAATAATAATAATAAAAAGTGGCAGTATGGAGGCTGAGGTATATTAATGTCCATTACATGCTCAATGTCTTTTTTCCAGCCACTTATTGCTACTTGTCCCAACTTTTTTTGGATTTGTTGACACTGAAATTTTCAATTGACATATTTCTTCTTTAAAATGTTACATTTACTCAGATTAAACTCTTGATCTGTCATTTATGTTATATTACGAATAAAATATTGACATTTGACATCTGCACATCACTGCATTCAGTTTTTATTCACAGTTTGTTACAGTGTCCCAACTTTTTTGGAATCTGGTTTGTACTTATATAATCCTATAAACAACAACATTTACACTTTTACGTTTAAGATCATCCATTTTTGATGATCCTAGTGCTTGGAGTATTACTACAATTACAGACTGCATTCTAGCTGTTACTTTGTATTCTTTAGCCCCATTTTGTGCTATTAAAATGACCATCACAGAGCAAGAACGATTCTGGGGATGTCTTTGTGTATGTTAAGCTGGTAAATGTGGATCAGACACAGCAGTGCTGCTGGTGAATTTTTAACATCTCTTTTTAACTGCTTGACTGGGAATAGTACACCAAATAAGAAAAAAACTTTAGCCAACAGTTGCCTGTGGGTCAAGTTCTGGTATGAATTAAAATAATACAGATGAGTTACTGACTGAATGCGTAACTTAAATAACGGCCATATTTAAATTGTCTAGATGCACAGCTGTATCTCACTTGCTTATAAAAGAGCAAAATGCATCTTGTGATTTTGTGGTATGGTGTTTAATGATACATCCACTTATAACTAATGTTATGAGCGTGGAGGCCTATTTATGGCATCATATTTACCATATTTACCTCCATGTGTTAATACTATATTAAACATTATTATAGAGTATATATTTAATATGTACATTTGTGATACATATTGCAATATCTAATCTTTATACTCTAGATATAGATAAGCCAGTAGATGGTACTAGTTTGTTTGCAGTGCAGTGTTTGCTGTGCTTTTTTTAGCCATAGCGACTGTTTACAGTGTTCTGTTATTGCTTGGAAATTGCTTTTCATTATTGACCTGATCATTTTGAAGGAGTACATTTTACACACACACACACAC
Organism: Xyliphius kryptos; assembly: GCA_025769995.1. NCBI lineage: Eukaryota > Metazoa > Chordata > Actinopteri > Siluriformes > Aspredinidae > Xyliphius > Xyliphius kryptos. The sequence goes on from JAOUQT010045049.1 coordinate 9,399, forward strand.
ACACACACACATATATATATATGTCGGCACGGTGGCTTAGTGGTAAGCACGTTCGCCTCTCAGCGCTGGGGATTCCCGGTTCGAATCCCTATCTGGGTGGGGTTTCCATGTGTCTGTGTGGGTTTCCTCCGGGGGCTCCGGTTTCCTCCCACATTCCAAAAACATGGATGCAATGTAAATTGAATGTTCCAAATTGCCCTGTATGTGTGTGTGTATGCCCAGCCGTGTAACTGGACACAGTTGCATGCCGGTCCCAAAACCGGATAAATGGGGAGGGGTGGAGAAAGCAATGGCAAACTACTCCACTATATGTGCCAAAATACTTTGTGAATTCATGAAGCGTCCGAGGGTCGGCTACGACTGTACGGGATAATCATCATCAATCATTAGATAGTTGAGATGGCAAAGGTAAGTCAGATAATTCTAGCACTTTTGTTACATTATGTTTATTGTTCCAATAAACAGTTCATATATAAACTGCTTAGTAAGTTTACAGTTCTGTTTTTGATTAATACACACACAGATTACTTTGTGTAGTTCTTATTGACCATGCACCTTCACATATATATATATATCTTTTAATTATCACACTGATTAAATATTCATTACACCATAAATCTATAATCTATAAAAATATTTGTTTGGAATTATGGAAATAATAAACTTTTCCATAATATTCAAATTTTTTGGTCAGTAATACTTAGTATGTACAGGGGTTGGACAATGAAACTGTAACACCTGGTTTTAGACCACAATAATTGGTGTCGGGCCTCCTTTTACGACCAATACAGCATCGATTTGTCTTGGGAATGCCATATACGAGTCCTGCACAATGGCCAGAGGGATTTTAAGCCATTGACAGCATGACAGCAGTTTCTGTTTTATTCTCCAACCCCTGTAAGTATGATGTTTGTTACAGTTATTATAATAGATAGGTTCATTTAAAAAGCACTTTACTAAAGATATTGAATATTTTAAAAGTGATTAGGCATTTATTTTAAAATTCAAGTTACTTAAGTAGTTTGTGGTCAAAACATTTTTTCATTTTGTTTTATACAGTGGGTAATGGAAATTCTATTAATTTAAGTTCTATATGTTTCACAAAAATAAACTGAGATAGAACCAAACCCAAAGAGACACTGTTTATAATTACAAATACAACAAATAGCAAATTTAACAGCTTTTTTTTAATAGATAATTTTACCTTCCAAATTTTCAATCACTTCGATGTTATTTAGTGCCAGATTTAGATACTCCAGTTTCTTCAACCTGCCGACATTCTCTATGCAAACACATAGTATAATCAGAAGCTGTATTCAGTGATATAGTAAAAATAAACAGTAAATCAGAAAGAAAATAAGCATCATCCCTTGATATTCAGGAGCCCTACCTATCTTGGAGATCAGGTTGTTTTGAAGGTAAAGAATTTTCAGCTCTCTGCACCATTTGTCGATATGCTCTATACGTTCAATGTCCAGCTGATGCAGCGACACCTCCTCCAAAGAAAATATCTCACAGTTGTTGTGTTCAGCACGACGGCGGATTAGGTCATCACTAACTGATTAAGAAAGGCTTCATTTAAAA
>JAOUQT010045059.1:0-10982 GCA_025769995.1 Xyliphius kryptos
CTGCTCTTACTGGTGCAATGTGCAATTAATGAAGATTGGCCACCAGGCTTGTCCAATTTAGCCATGAAACCTCACACACTAAAATGACAGGTGTATCAGTTTCATTGTCTAACCCCTGTATTACATAAGAAAATGACAAATTAAAGCTTTCAATTTACCTAGCATGCATGTCGTTGGACTGTGGGAGGAAACCGGAGTATCCTGAGTAAACCCACCTAACACAGGGAGAACATGCAAACTTGTCCTACTTGGGGCTCGAACCAGAAATCTTCTTGCTGTGAGGGCACATCACTATCCATCACTAGGTGGTCAGAATGAGCATCCCGACTGCTACGGTGTCGCATAGATAGCAAATGATGATGCACTGTATGCTCAGATATCTTTCTACTATAGTCTGTTAATAATGTTTCGGCAATCTCTTATACATTAGCTATTATGTAGATTACATGGACTAGCCATCACTTTTTTTTAATTCCTTGTTCCAGAATAATGCTGGAGTGCTTTCATTTTTATACACATTTGCATCACACTGGTGTTGCTGTGATATGCCATAGAAGCATTGCACAGCTTGTCTGTGTAGTCTGACCATCTTGTAGCTACAGTGGATATAAAAAGTCTACACACCCCTGTTCAAATGCCAGGTTTCTGTGAAAAATTACAGCAAGACAAATATTTTTACAAATTTGTCCACCTTTAATGTGACATATAACCTGTACAATGCAATTGAAAAACAAACAAACCTTTAAATCAGAAAAATATAAAATATCCTGGTTGCATAAATATACACACCCTAAAACCAATACTTTGTTGCAGCACCTTTGGCTTTGATTACAGCACTCAGTCTTTTAGGTAGGAGCCCATCAGCATGGCACATCTTGATGTGGCAATATTTGCCCACACTTCTATGCAACTGCTCCAAATCTGACAGATTGCACAGTGCACAGCCCTCTTCAGATCACCCCACAGATGTTCGATGGAATTCAGGTCTGAACTCTGGCTGAGCCATTCAAAACCCTTAATCTTATTCCTGTGAAGCCATTCTTTTGTTGATATAGATGTGTGCTTTGTGTCATTGTCGTGCAGAAAGATTAAGTTCCTCTTCATCTTCAGCTTTCTAACAGAAGGCCGAAGGTTTTGTGCCAACACTGACTGGTGTTTGGAATTGTTCATAATTCCGTCCACCCTAGTTCCAGCTGAAAAACAGCCCCAAAGCACGATGCTGCCATCACCATGCCTCACTGTAGGTATGGTGTTCTGTTGGTGATGAGCAGTGTTGTTTTTGCACCAAATATACCTTTTGAAATTATGTTCAAAACGTTTAACCTTGGTTTCATAAGACCATAACATTTTCACACATGCGTTTGGGAGACTTCAGATGTCTTTTTGCAAAATTAAGCCTTGGCAGCCTCCTTGACCAGTTTTCTTCTTGTCTCATCAATTTTGGACGGATGTCCTGTTCTTGGTAATGTCACTCCACTTGATGATGACAGTCTTCACAGTGTTCCATGGTATATTTAATTAATTAGAAATGCTTTTGTAGCCTTCACCTGACTGATATCTTTGAATAATAAAGATCTCTCTGATGCTCTGGCAGCTTTTTGCAGACCATGGCAGACAAGCCTACTAGAACAGCTAACCTTTATTTGGGGTTGATCAGAGGCACTTTAATTGGTGACAGGTGTGTGCCGACTCCAATTTAACATGAGTTTGAATATAACTGGTTAAATCTGAACACAGCCACGCCACCAGTTATAAAAGGGTGTGCACACTTATGCAACCACATTATCTTAGTTGTTTATTTTTACTTCACCTCCCTGAAATGTTTCAGTTTGTTTTTAAATTGCATTGTACAGGTTATAGGCCACATTAAAGGTGGACAAAGTTGTGAAAATATTTGTCTTGTCATATTTTACATCACAAAAACCTGGCATTTGAACAGGGTTGTGTAGACTTTTTATATCCACTGTTATTGAACATATCCAGTAACAAAAAAATGAAGGGGTTTACATACGTTGGGCACTGTTACCAATTTACTGAAAAGAAAGAAATGAATGTCTGTCTGGGTTGTTTTCCTGTCAGTGGCACACCTGTTTCTGTTGCCAAGATAGCAATATGCCAGAATTTTACGTGAACACAAGTTAAGACCATTACGCACATCGGCGTAGATAAAGGCACAAGCACCGTTACTATTAAAATATGCAGAATAAAGCCAGACCTTTTTTCTATTAAAAATATACTCAGTAGGCACTTTTATCAGGGTTCACCACAACAAGTCAATCGTTACCACATAACTCTGTCCTCTGAATCTTCTACTCTCACCAGCTAACTGCATATCTACACTCCACTTTGGACTTCTCTGCCTCCTGCCTGGCAGCTACATCTCCAACATCCTCCTACCAATATATCCATTGTCCCTCCTCTGCACATGTTCAAACCATTTCAGTCTGCTCTCTCTAACTTAGTCTCAACATCTTAAGTTCTGCCGCCTCTAGCTCTGCTTCCTTTATCTTAGTCAGTGCCACCGTCTTCAAACCATACAAGTCTGTCCTCACAGGTTCTTCCTTTCACTTTTGCTGCAACCCTTATGTCACATCACTCCTGACACTTTTCTTCATCCACTCCATACTACCTGTACTCTTCACCTCTTTTCCCACACATGAACTCCTGCAGGTTTGTGACCACTTCTCCCTGTAGCTTGACTGTTCAACCTGCCTCCCTCTCATTTAAAACATGTATTCTATCTTAATACAGTCGACTTTCATCTCCTTTCTCCCTTAGCTCCCCATCATAAGCTTTCAAATGATACAGTGGCGCTCTCTTGGACCTCCAATCTTCATCAGCATTCTAAAAACAAAAATCACATCCATGGTGCTTCCTTTGCATAATTTTTTTTATTATTTACTCAACCGAGCAATATATTTGAACAACATCTTAGCCACTGAGCTGCTATTGAACTGTGCACAATAAGCTATATCACTGTTAAGGAAAATAAACAACACTGCCCGCCTCCCATAAAAATAAGATTAGTAAAGCTTAACATAAAAGTTATGTTCATTTATTTTTACCCAAATAACTTTGTCATGACACTGACATTGTGTCCTCAGGTCAGCAAGAGACAATTCAGTCTGTCTAATTACAAATAAATGAATGAACGTTATTTTTAAGGTAAACTATAAAGCTTATCAATCACTACAGCTCTGCATATTTAAAAAAAAAGTAGCTCATCACTCTGTGATCACCTGCAGTTACACTCATGGTAACCAAGTAATAGCTTATAATTGTTTGCACTCTGCTCAAGTTTACATTTAAATTATGACTTTTAAAATGCATGTAAACACGACTATCAATAACAATTCTTCTCTCTCGTAATCTGATAAAAACAACCATATTACAGGACTGGAAATAGTATGACTAATGCCCTGCCTTCATATACCACCATATTAAAAAGAAAGTGTGCATCTCACTTGTAGAACTAATAAAAAGGTAGTTTATAGTAAAAATGTACAATATTATTAAGCTATCCTATTCGATGCTATTTTGCTTATGTTATCGGTCAACTGGAATAAGCTCTGTACTAACAGTCTTAAAGGGTATATGTCGCCAAATATCGAATATACTCTAGACAATGAATTAATTATTTTAGTGATATTTTGATAAACACCAGAGAGAGATTATCTGGTTCTGTCAAGCTATTGTCATAGTTTGCATGTGCACTACTAGGTACAAAACAATTTATGCATGTACAGACATGTGTAGGTGTGTCTCACTGCAATAATTGGCAATGCAAAGACTCTAGAAATAGTGACATTAGAAAATCACTAAATGTTACCACAAAGAACTGCATGCTGGGAAAGCCATCCCCTTCTAGCTGTTGAAAAGACCCCACAGACTTAGAATCTCCTGTCGACAGCACAGCTGCTGGAGTGATGATGTCCACATCCTCCCCTTCATCTTCATCGTCTGTGATTTTAATATCCAAATCCTCCGTGTATTTTTTTCTTTTTACTTGACGATTAGAGCGGCGCATCTGTAAGGAAACCAGAATTGACTTACTGTAAGAAATTATACATACCATACAATCGTTGAAAAAACAGGTCTCACAAATAGCAATAAACACACAAACAAATATACATATATATAAAATAAACAATAAATCCATATATTTATAGCAAATATTTAAATATATATATATTTTTAAGGAAGTGTTCAATATCGCAAATTAGATAATAGGCTTTAGGGAGATGAAAGAAATATGGCATAAATACTGACAGTATACTCTTAGTTTTCTGTTTAATCTTGGTTAAATTTACATTTTTGTACAATGTTCATTTATTTGTGTAACGTTATCTTCAGGAACAGTGGCAAGTTTCATATTTTATTTATTTACAGGATTCTTTTTTTATTTTAATATAGATTTAATTGTTTTTGTTTAACATTAAGTAAAGGAACATCAGGTTTTACAGTTATAAGTAACCGTTTCCTGGTATCGGCACACACTATGGTCGATTCCGATACTATGACTAAGTGTTGGTATCGGTGCTGCTACCATGATATCGGTGCAAATCAAATTTTGTTTCCTACAAACTGATTCTAATCAGATATATTTACTGACTTTCCTGACGAGGTGAGAGTTTTACATGGAAAAGACTATCTGCAAGCTACACCAGTATTAAATCTGTGATACATTAAAGAATTCCACAATGAGGCTTTCAAAAATAGTTTCCTGCCCTCTAGTGGCCATGTTTACATTACATGGAAGTTTGGAGAATATACTGTGCAAGTGCATGCTCATTAACATGGAGGCACTAAAATACAAAAGTCATTACCTGAGACAAATCTTCCTGCAGGTGTGATATGTCGGAAGAGTTTGGTTCTCCATCTGAATGATCTGAAGATGCATTTCTTTTCCTTTTTTTACCACCCACCAAAGTGATGGTGCTGAGAAATATCAAAGAATTATGGAGCAAAAGATATTCAAGGAGACTTACATGGCAAAGAATGTATTTATATATCACTACACAACATTACAGAGAAGAGAAACGCTTCGTTAAAAAGCTCAATGCCAGAGCCATCATACAGTATTTAGTTTAGATTATGTTATTTAAAATTGATAAACCATTCAGTATAGGGTGCTGTGTGTTGGACTGAAAAAAATATATATCAACACATCTTAAATGAGATATTTAAGCAGTCTACCATCTGTGCCAATTTGTTATTCTCATGGTTATGGTAAGTCAGGCTTTTTCAGTGGGAGAGATTAGGGCTGTCCCAGCCCAGTCATGCAAAACAAAACTTCAGACGATTGCAGAACGAGGACTAGAATTGTCCAGCTGAAACAGACAGTCTGAATGAAAATAACCAATGATTCCAAAATACCAATATAAGCCTATGGACTCAATGGTACCTTAACATACAATATATACGGATCTCTGGACAGCGATGCCGTTACAGGTATGCCGGTGGTTGGCTGCATAAATTTTACATCTTTGAAATATAAAATCTGGTTTCCATTTCTCCCAAAAACAAGAGAAAATATATACTTTTTCAACAACAAATCACCTTATCACTATTTTCCGGTCTAACCTTGATGAATAAGGGCCAAGGAACTCAACAGTGATCCTGTGAAATGAAGATATAGTTTCCCACATTTTCATCACAGTTTAAGGTTGAATTACTTCACACAGAGGTAGAGTATGAGAGTTTTCCTAAGTCTACGAGTCCATCACACAGTGGCAGTCAGTGCATATAGTGGGCAGCCATTCTAATCAGTCTCAATTTCCTTAGTACCATAAATAGGACCAGACCTATACGAAGGCAAGTAATTTGGACAGCTAATATTTAGAAATACCATCATATGAGAAATCAACAAAAAAACACAAGTTTCACCCACAAGTTTCCCCAAAAGAGTTTTTGGTTCCGATGGTAATATTGCAAAATTTTACAATATAGTGTGTTGCACACAGGGGCTATTAAGGAGATTCACTTTTGGCAGTGTTTGGAATTTAAAACAAAGCCCATGCCTTTCTCAGGATTTAATCACTACCAGAATTTATTTACTAGAAAGCATAAATAATGTAAAAAATAAATCTAAATATATGGAAACACTAAACAATTAGCATATTAACACTGGAGTTTCAACATTCCACTTGTCACATACATTTTAGAAGTTAAACTATTCTTTAATGGCCAACTAATCAAGATAACTCATTAGTAAAAAAAAAAAAAACGCACAAAACACTTACTTGGGCTTAGATTTCCCTTTACTTTTACAGCTTCCGCCTCCTCCAGCCAGAGCTGATGCAGAACTTTTCATCTTGACTTTCTTTTCCCCAGCCACACCTTTAACATTAGCTTCATCCAAAAAAGGGCTCTTTTTTTTGGTCCCTCCCCCAGTTTTCTTCTTGGGCCCAGTTGGACTCGCAACTCCATCCATGTCGGCAGATGTCTGTCTAGCATGAAATTCATCCTGACTAAGCACCCGTGGAATATTCCGCTCTCCACGGGCTTTAGCCCGAGCAATGGCCTCAGCCACAATTCGATTGGCTTTCTCCTGCTTACAAACAGTCTCCACTTTTCGCAAGGGCTCAGTAGTCTTGACAATTCGTAAACCCTGTGACGTAGTGGAGGAGTTAGCAGCCGATCCGGCTGAGGTATTATTGATGACCTTTACCACCGATACACAACCACCAGAACCAGAAGCTGAGCTCGTCTTTGGAAATGTAAGATGTTATAAAAAAGAAAAGAAAGATAAATCATGACAATATTTCTAGACTGAAAATAATTTCAACATTTACAATAAAGCAACCGTTTACAATAGATTTTTCCTTATAAACTTGTACAGTGTGTCAATTCAAATTTACTTGCATGTCATGCATCATATTGTGCAATGAAAGGCACACAGACCGTCAACTGCTATAAAACCATTTGTTAGAAATACTAAAAAATCTGGTTTGAAGTCCAGACACATTTGCATACTTCTCCTGGTTTATCAATTTTACACTTACACTCACCAGCTACTTTATTAGGTATACTGTGCCAGTAAAATGTGGGCCCCCTATTGCCTTCAGAACTGTCTTAATTCTTTTTGGAATAGTTTTAACAAAAATTGTATTCTGCATTCCTTGGTTGTAACTAGTGGTTATTTGAGTTACTGTTTTGCCTTTCAGCATATCGAAACGGTCTGTCCAGTCTGTTACTAGCAAGGTTAGTTTCATCCACACTGCCGCTCAAGGAATATTTTCTCTTCTCATTTTCTGCAAACCCTAGTAATGTTTGTGAGCAAAAATCACAGTAGATCAGCAGTTTCTGAAATACTCAGATCATGTCATGTTTAAAGTCACTTAAATCAGTTTTCTTTCCCATACTGATGCTCCTCTACTGTTTTCACTTAAAGTTTTTTTGAACACCTTGAATAAATGCGTTGAGTTGTGGCCATGTGATTGGCTGATTGGATACTTGTACTAAAAAGTAATTGAACAGGTAATAAATTGGCCCAGGTGTGTACAGCAAAAATGAGTACACCTTCTTAAAAGTAACATTTTAAACAATCTCAATAAACATAAAAAATCCAAAATATTTACAAGACAAATTTTAATACAACATCTGTTTAAATTATAAAGTAAAAGAAAGGTTTAAAAAAATTTTTGATTACATATTTTTTTTAGTTTTACTCACGTGAGGGTGCTGCAAAAATGAGTACACCCCACAACAAAAACTACTACATCTAGTACTTTGTATGGCCTCCATGATTTTTAATGACAGTACCAAGTCTTCTAGTCATGGAATAAACAAGTTGTACCATAGTACAACATTAATCCTTTTCCATTCTGTGTGTGTGTATGTATGCTGATATTCTTCAAATCTCATCATAAAACACTCCTGTCAAGGTGCTAAATTCTGTGGATGACCTGGACGTGTCTGCGAAACGGTTAGAGTTCAATCTGTTATAATTTTTTGCTTCACATTTGCTACAGTATTCTGACTAATAAGTCAAATCTCAGAACTACATGAACTGATGAATGACCTGCAGAGAGCTGGGAACAAAAATTAAAAAGGTTACCATCAGTAACACACTATGCAGAGAGGGACTCAAATCCTGCAGTGCTAGGCTTGTCCTCCTGCTTTAGCCACTACATGGCCAGACCCATTTGAAGTTTGCCAAAGAACATATAGATGATCCAAGAGAGTATTGGGAAAACATGTGGCTGAAAATAAAACTTTTTGGTAAAAACTCAACTTGTCTTGTTTGGAAGAAGAAGAATTCATCCCAAAAACATCATATCTACTGTGAAGAATGGGGTGCAAAATTATGTTTTGGGGCTGTTTCTCTGCAAAAGGGGACTGGATTATAGATAAAACTGGGCCATGTATCGTAAGATTTTAGGCCAAAACCTCAGTGGGAGGAACGTGGCTGGGTCCTCCAGAATGATCACACACATAGCACGAAGTAGTGTCTTCGTAAAAAGCATTTAAGGGTGCTGGAGTGGTCTAGCCAGTGTCCAGGCCTCAACTCCATAGAAATGTTTGTAGGGAGTTAAAAGTCTGTGTTTCCCAGTGACGACCGCAAAAGATTACTGCTCTAGAGGAGATCTGCATAGAGGCAAGGACCAAAACACAAGTGTGTGACTTACGGGAAACTTTGACATCAGTCATTGCCAACAAGTTTGTTACAAATTCTTATTGACCAAATACTTAATTTCCAACATAATTTACAAATAAATTCTTTAAAATCCTAGTGCGAGTTACTGGATATGTTTTTGGTTATTTTGAACTGTGTCCATGATGAAAATTACAGACATATTTTTTGGAGAACTAGCACAATCTGTGGCTGACTAAATAGTTTTTTGGCCCCACTGTGTGTGCGCACAAACTCGCGTGTGTGTATAAAAGATAATGAATTTTGGATTTTCATTGGCAGTAAGCCATTATTAACAACAATAACCTAAATAATGCTTGGCTATAAGACAATTATCAACAATAACAAACACATTAAATAAATTATTGTGTCTGTAATTAATCTATATAATGTAAGAAGTTTACTTTTCTTTGTTAAATTACTGAAATAAATTAACTGTTTATGATATTCTTATTTATTGAGATGCACATGTATGTCAATTGCACAGCATTGTATATTTCATTTTAATATTTCTTCAAAAAATAAATTTGGCAAAATATAATTAAATAAATAGATAGCGCAATAAGTCACAGTCTACATTTCATACATAGAGGCAAATGGTGGACACCTGTTAGAGAAAGGGAACTGCAAATACATGCTAAATGAAGAAAAATCATTTGATTTGTCCAGGAAAGAAAAAAGATTGAATATGGTCCTATGGAAACCAATTTAACAAAAGTCGTACCTGTTGCTGTAGCAGAAGTTTAATGGGCACTGCCAGTCTTTGCCCTCCCTGGCCTTGAGAAATCTGGACAACTTGTGGGCAGCCACTAGTATTCGCAGAACCAGAAACTAGCTGAAACTGAATAATAAATTAACAGTGAATAAAATGTTTAGCATCAAATGTTAAATTTTAACTATTACACCATCTAATTCACCCAGAAGGTTTTTCTGGTTACCCTGTGCTGAGAGGGTTGTCCCGTACGAATATTCTTTTTATATATTTATTTTTGTTTAAAGCCATTCCAGCAGCTTGCGATACAGTATGTTCATGGCTAATTCAACAATCATTATTTTATTATAAGTGTTTGCATAGTTAGTAATATTTGTTTTAAGTAGATACAAAGATTTGTTCATATATTTGGTTCAGTTCAGTATATAAGTTCTAGTCCATATAGCAATGGTTTCATTATATACACTCAGGTATCAATATCAGATCAGGTGTTTAAAGTTGGCATCTGTAAGAAATTTCTTCCCCTTACCAACATAACATCTTATTGTTTTCCCACACATCCCAGATTAATATCTGGGCAATTTGTAGACAACAATTATTAGTGTAAATTATTACTGTGGAAGGATAATGGAATATTGTTAACATTAAGAGGTGTACTTAGTGTTCTGATAATCACTTGGGCTTACTATAAAATGTGTGGAACGGGCTAATGGGCAGGACTATAAATTCCACTTGGGGAGGTGCTGCTCTCTTAATTTGTAGCATAGGGTATAGCCTCAGAACAAGCATAAATAAACTGAAAATTAGTGAATTTGCAGACCTTAAATCCAGTCATTTACTTGGATACTGTGATCATTATCGGGGCTTTTATTAATTATTTAGGTAATCCACACGATTGCCTTAGGACAGCATTTGTATCCAAATTAAATTCTGTAGGAGTACATCGGAATATTACAGGACCAACTCATAATTGGTGGCAGCAGGCTAGATTTAATAACCTTCTGTTTAGATACTGAAAATTTAGTTATATTCCAAACAGTTAAATAAGCTATAGAAAAGCTTAGTGCTGTTAAGTCTTAATGCTGTTACATGTGCATATATCTCCAATTTAATTGAATATAAAAAAAATGGTATACATTAGTATATTAGTGTTGTCAAAAATATCGATACTTATTAATATTGAAAAATTTGAAACGATATAATACTCGCTTCACTCAGTATTGATTATATTTATATTAAATTCGTGTCTTAATCCGTCCAGGCTTCTATAATGCATGGACAGTTTGTAATACGTAAATAGAAGCCAACATTAAAGCAGTGTGTTTGGAGACCGTCCTGATAGACAAGGAAAGTAGCAGATTGCTGTGTGGCAATACTTCAGATTTACAGCAGATACAGACGGAAAGTAAAAGGACATGAACAAGCCGACATGTAAGCACAGATTTAAAAGCATTTCAACAAAGTACGTCAACACAAATCGGCAGGGAGATTTCTATTAAGTTTACAGAGAGGTTAGTGATTGTTTCCATTTTAAATATTACTGAAACTTACAATAAAGACAGTAAACATACAGGGGTTAGACAATGAAACTGAAACACCTGTCATTTTAGTGTGGGAGGTTTCATGGCTAAATTG
>JAOUQT010045083.1:0-10981 GCA_025769995.1 Xyliphius kryptos
CCTGTACAGTTAGGTACATAATCCAATAAACGCAGCGTGCACTCGCTTCGTTTCACCGCAGCGCCAACCCGGGCTCTGTCTCTGCCGCGGTCCCTGGCGGTTTGTGTTTGAATAATAAAGGAATAAAAATCAGTAAAAATACATTTTTCATGACAAAGTTGCCTCACGGGCTCAAACGCAGGGATCGTTTAATTCGTTAGCGCTGAACTCGCGCTCACCTCGCTCGGAAGACAGGCTCCTAATTATGCTCAGTCAGCACTAACGGGGTGAACGAGGGGGAGACGCCGTCACATCCCAAATCACGACTAACAGGAGGACGGTATCCGGCGCCTGAAGGTCCACCGTGTGAGAGGAGGACGGCGGGAGTTCTTTGTGGGATCTGACAGAAGGTGAGGAGAGAGAGGCAGGTTCAACTCGGCGATCCTTAGAGGGAATTATGGGATGAGGAAAACCTCGAGAGGCTTCTGACTGAAATACCAAATGAGAGATCCTGTAAAAGCGCGGCGGAGCGTCGAACCCGTTTCATCCTGACAGCCGGCGCTTTATCTCAGATCTTCTGGAGGAGCAGAGCAGGTCCTGGAGAACATTCCCCAACTTTAGTTTGAAACAAAACAGTGGTTCTGTTATACGGACGGAGGGAGGAGGAGGGGGGGGGGGTGCAAAGGTCTGCTGAAATCATTCGGCAATGTGTGGGTGGTACAGGTGGAGTTTAAAATGTTCTCCCTGCGTGCATCGTTCCTTCACAAGCTTAGGCTCACGTAGGTGTTCCCTATGCCCATTCAGAGGAGAACATTTCAGGAGCTGGTCAGACACACCCAGAACAGTGCGCCGATCTATAACTGGACACAATTTAGAGCAGCCAACTTACCTTGAATCCATGTTTTTGGACCGTGGGAGAAAAACACACGCGGACACGGGAAGGACATGGAAGCTGCATTCAGATCGGGATTCAAACTGTGAGGCTGAGAGGCGAACGTGCTAACCACAACACCACCGTGTACAAACTATACGGGGCAATTTAGAGCATTCAATTTACCTTGAATCCATGTTTTTGGACTGTGGGTGGAAACCGGAAAACCCGGCGGAAACCCACGCGGACACGGGGAGGACATGGAAACTCCACCCAGATCCCCAGCGCTTAGAGAACACGCTAAACACTAAACCACCGTGCCACCCTCAACTCACCATATACAATACATCCATCATCTTCCGCTTAACCCTCTACTAGGGTCGTGGTGGGGTTCCTCATGCCCATCCAGGGGAGAACATCTCGGGCGCTGGGTAGATACAGACAGGACAGGGCGCCGACCTATCGCTGGGCACACACTCACTAACAAATGCACAAACTATACAGGGACTTTGCGAGGAAACCGGAAAAAATCCATGCGAACACGGGGAGGACATGGAAGGTTGATGGTTCCAGTCCCAGCACTGCGAGTTAACCTGAATGAAGACATCCACACAGTGCTGTCTTCGTGCAGAACGTGCAGGTCCTGTTTGTATTGAGTAATGATTCTCATCCCCGCATGGCTTCCTGTCGTCCCATGGCCCTCGTTACAAATTACAAACTTGCGGGCGCTCGGCGCCTCCTGGCTCACGAAGTTATAAATACGCGGTGACACCGAAGCGGAATAGTCATTAACATGAGGACGGTTAGGTGCATCAACGCGCAAAAAGTCTGCTGACCTTCATAAATCACACGGCGGCTGTAAAAATAGATATACAGCTTGAGAAGCATAAACTGCGAACGCTGTAATGAAGCGGACCGGCGGCGGAACGGCGTGGGGTTCTCTTACACGGTCGTGAGGTAACAGGCAGGAAGCTACAGTTCCAGATCATAACGTTCTTCACGCTTTATGTATGGCATAGGGAGGTGGGTCACATACGGCTGAGAAATGGCAACGCTGGCACAACGTTGGACATGGAAGCTGCATGTGAGCCAAACGTGGTCCTCATAACACACCATTTATACGAGCAACGCGTCTCAAAATACATCTGATTCATGTCTGGTAGACCCGAACCACTTTAGCCCGAGGATTAGCTTTAATCTGGTGAGGATGAGCTCCGTATCTGCAGGACGATGCTGAGGATGGAGGCACCAGGCTGGTGGAGTTGGAAGACCAAGGTTAAAGTTTTATTATAGAGTGAGGTTTGTGGCGATTAAAAATCGGAATATCGTCACCGTCCTAAAATAATGGCCCAAGTAATTTTTCACTATTTTAGGAAGGTGACGATGTAGGTTGCTTTCTTCAGACGGTTTTCCAAGAACACGATGACCAATGATGGAGCCAAGTTTCGGCTTTGTAGGTTCTCACCGAGACCCCAATCCATCCGAGGTGTTGCACTTCAAGGTGATGGTGAAGGAATAATCAAACGTAGGAAAGCAAGAACCAGTTTTTCCAAAGACATGGTAGGTCATCACAGTGCCAAGGTTCAGTACTGTAGGTACTCGGGAAGTTCTTGTGTTTTGATGGCGATATCCATCAAACCATTGAACGTAGGAAGGTGAAGGATACTTTTCCAAGAACATGATGGGGAATCATGACAAGTTGGTTTTTAAGAAAGAAACCCTGGGAGGACCAAGAACGGACAGAGGGAGAAGATGCAGGTGGTTTGGGTGTTGGAGGGGGAGTCACTGTGGCGCCCCCTAATGAGAAACAGCATAAACATCCTGCGATCGGGATCAATCCACCAAAGTGGGGTAAATCCATGTGGTGGATCTGGTCCAGAATATGCACCTGTTTCCATTAGGGGGCGCAATTAGGATGGATTAGGGTGAGATGGATATCCTCCTCCATCACCCCAACCACCAACATGTCCTCCCTCACCACACCCAACACATCCCTTCTCCATCTTCAGCATCCTTCAACCGAAATAAACCTCCTCCCTCCTCCACGTCCTCACCACCTCAAACGCTAACCTGGGGGGGGGGGTGGGGGGCGAAGGAGGATACTTGAGACAAGGTGAATGGAGAATTATCAGTCGGTGTGGCGTCCCCTAATTGGAACATCTTAAAGGAGAAGACTCGGTACTATTTACAAGACGTCTGAAATCTGACGGCGGGCCGTGATTGGCCCACGGGCCGGACCTTGGACGTATAATAATTCAAAATTTGTTTACTTTCTTCGGATCACCCATTTTTACAAAAGGCGTCAAAAGGCAAAGTTAAGAAGAAAGGGAGAGTGTAAAACACCTAGCCGGTAGAGTGCGCCATCTATTGGGAAGTGCAGGAATAACGGAAAAAACCGCAAGTAAGGTACAATAATTGAATACATTGATGATATATTTTGGACAAGTTCGGCGGACAGGATTAAAAAGCCTGGCCACATTTTGTCCACCCCTGTCCTAAAACAAGGAGGGTGAGTTGGGATGATGTCCCAAGGCTCCTATGGGGCCCAAACACCGCCCCTGTTGTTTTAAATGTTCCGTCTCTGTTGTTTTGCTTCCCTCTAATCCGAATTCATCCGCACTCCCCGCCATCCATCACGTCGCGAGCCTGAACACAGCGAGGTACTGTAAGTGCCCCGTGATGGAAACGAGGTTCCGCGGCTGTCTGGCGGTGAATGAAAAGAACGGCGTTGCAGCGTGAGGTGTATAAACATTTCCCGCAGATTCCAGCTGCGACTCGCAACGCAATTAGACGTGAAGTTACCCAGCAGCCAGGAGGTAACAGGCCGCTCCTCCTGAACCGACTCGTTTTAGTGATTGAGAGTCCATGAGGAGGCGTCTGCCAGAGGGACGCGCTCGAAATACGAGCCGTGGCGGCAGAACGGGGGGCGCAGATGCATTTCCACTGCCCCGTTTTTAAGGAAAGTGATGTACAGAGGGGGCACTGTGTCGGCGGAGGGGGCAGCAGGCTGCAACCTACAATCAGTGCACTTTAATGGGGCTGGACAGCGCGCGCGCACACACACACACACACACACACACACACACACACACACACCCAGTTGTAACCGGACTTCTATAGAACACGATGTGCGGTATGCCCTTGGGAAGAGTTCTCGCTGAGGATTACGTACCTGCGTCGATATTCTCCAGCGTTCAGACTGAACCTAATCTCATTGTTCAACCAAGAAAGTGAGTTGCGAACGAACAATATTGAAGTTTGCACCATTTATCTGGCGTCCTCACAAAGCGTGAACGGTAGCGCTAATCCAATTTATGCATGTTTATCTGCACTCAGCAGCTCTGCTGGTCCTCACATATTTACGATCAGATAAGACAGAGCTTATTAAATCTGATCCTAATTAGATCCAATTGGATGCAGGGCTTCCAATTTAGATTGCTAACCCCACACACTGACCACTAAACCACCACAGGAGTTATTGGGGTGGTGGAGGATTGGCACGGTGGTGGTGGTGTGAGCACGAGGAGCACTTTTGGATGAACGGATGACCTGAGGGACGAAGGGGAGGGTGTAAGACGTAGGTCGGCAATAGGCGGCCCGCGGGCCAGATGTCCCATGGGCAGCCGCAAGCATGACCCAAACCCAAAGCCCTCTCTCACTCACTCACTGACTGACTCATCACTATTTCTCTCACTTCCCGACTACCTACAAGATTGAAACTTGGCACATCATTCCCCACCATGCACTTGGAACAACAAAGCAGTTTCCACTTTCAAAATCCCACCGGGGGCCACCAGGGGACCCAATCTGAAACACGGGCCCTGATTAAATTAGACATTTCCACTCACCTCACAAACTTCAAATTTGGCAGAGATATATAGGAGAACCTCTACAGTCATACAGATATGAAAAAATCCAAACAATTCTCACGGGGGGCCACCAGGGGACCCAATTCAAAATATGGGCCCTACTCCAATTGGGCACTTCCACACATCCCTCAAACTTCAAATTTGGCAGAGATGTCCAGGATTGTTTCTACATTTATTGAGATATCAAAAATTCCAAAAAATTCCCACAGGGGGCCCACCAGGGGACCCAATCCAAAATACGGGTCTTGCTTTAATTGGACATTTCCACGCACATCACATACTTCAAATTTGGCAGAGATGTACAGGACGACCTCTACACACATAGTGATATCAAAAATTTCAAAAAACCCACCAGGGACCCACTTGGGGACCCAATTCAAAATACGGGTCCTTCTTGCTTTAATTGGACATTTCCACACACATCACATAATTTGGCAGAGATATATAGGATAACCTCTACACTCATAGAGACATCAAAAATTTCAAAAAAATCCCACCGGGGGGCCCACCAGGGGACCCAATCTGAAACACGGGCCCTGATTAAATTGGGCGTTTCCACTCACCTCCCAAACTTCAAATTTGGCAGCGATATACAGGACAACCTCTACACTCAGAGATATCGAACATTCAAAAAAAATATCCACAGAAGACCCACCAGGGGACCCAATTCAAAATATGGGCCCTACTCTAGCGATTAGCACGTGGGTAGAGTACAAGGGATGACATAATGGAGGGGATGATGCGAGGCGCTTGGCATATGATGAGCGCTGTATGGGCACAGTGGAAGAGGATGACGCAAGGCGCTTGTTGTACAGTGATTGGCGCACGGGTAGAGTTTAAAAACAACTACCTTTTAACTTTCACGCTGTTATTAAGTTTAACGTATCAGAAACATGCACTTTCTCTCTTCTTTCTTTTAAACTGAACCAGATGAGTCACAGCAACACATACCAGGTACAACTAGTTTACATTATATATAAATAAAATATAACATAATTTTTGTTTCACGTGCTTAATGCCTGTAAATGCAAGTGTGTGCCCCCCCCAGCAGAACAGATATATGCACACCGCCTCACTGAGCCTGAGCTTGTGTGGGCAGCGAGATACTTTGCAAGTCAATGGGAGTTTAAATGTCACAACCTCAACAATCCAATTGTCCAAAGCCAGCTTGATATCAAAACCCATGGAAATAACAGTGGTGGCTCAGAGAGGGTTGAAATGCATTGGCACACAGCGAGTTGCAGCCAGGGGTCATGAGTTTGGCTCCAAACACTCATTCGCACCATTAAAGCAGTGCAGTGTTCAGGAACATGCTGGAGCATGAAAACGCTGTGCCACTAGCTCCCTCTCCTGTGTTCCCATGGATGACTAGCTGCTATTTTCAGAGGGCTTTGGCACGGAGTGTGCGCGATCGGGCCCAATTGGCTGGCGTGTCTGTTTTCTCACTCCGAGCGGCTGTGACCCAGCTCTATGCCAGGATGTCCTGGCACTGCCAGGAAGCAGAGAAGCTTTCTTGGGCATTGGGGAAAGTGATGCTGGGCACCTCAACCATACCAGCAGAGATTTCGATGCCTTCTAACCCTGCAGTTTGTTGATAGAAATGGTTCATATTGCAGCCTGTATGTTCTTCAGCTTCAAGGATCAATAAATATCCCAAATTTATTCTTAATTGCTGGTTTGGAGTTCATTTTAAAAGTAATCCCACTTCCACCCAATAATACAATCCCAGAGTAGGGTCACGGGGGGGGTTCCCCAGGGCAATCCAGGGGAGAACATTTTGGGCGTTAGGCAGATACGCCCAGTTCATGGTGCCAATCTATCACTGGGCACAGAATCACATACACATTATTGTATATAGGGGCAAGTTATAGCTAGAAATTCACCTTGAACCCATAATTTTAGACTATGAGAGGAAACCGGAGAACATTATTCTACATTCTGCCATTGAAATAGCAAACCTCCAAAGTCAGATTGCACTTGGCTCTCAAAGGGAACTGCATATGATACACTGATTGGTTAATTGCATGTTACACTCAAAACACGAATAATTAAGAGAATTAGTACACGTCTTTTGCGCCCTGCAAAAAGGGCACGATGGCCAAGACACAATGTTGTGCTCTAAATCATAAATACATATACAGACATACACAGCTGCACTAAACAGAACCTATCAAACACCAGTGTTGGCATCAACGGTCAAGAGGCGACTTCAGGAAGCTGGACTTCATGGTAGAATCGCCAAGAGAAAGCCATACATCACACTGGCCAATAAAAGAAAAGACTGCGATGGGCCAGTGTGAGGTATGGCTCTCCTCTTGGCAATTCTGTCCAGCTTCCTGAAGTCGCCGCTTGACCGGTTTCATTAAGTGCAGCTGGCAGTTGACAGCCTGTGAGGCGGCTTTCAAACTGCACACTCTAAGAAATTTATCTTCTTGCACAGTTGTGCATCAGAGCATCCCTCTTATTTTTCGGTCGTTGTTAGCGCCCGTGTGTGTCACTCCTCGAATTAAGTAGTTAACAGCATGTTTCTTGGCGAAAGACAGACCAGTACACCAGGAGACATGGAGGGGGACGTAGGAGAGAACATCCGCCGTTCATTTGTTCATTTTGATGTTATTTTGTTCTCAACGCATTCCACTATCTACTACATAAAGATTTTCAACTGAAATATTTTATTCATTGAGATCTAGGATGTGTTTTGTGTTCCCTTTATTTTTTTGAGCAGTGTAGTTTCTGTAAAGACAACCCATGTATAGATAACCCAGGTATTTAAAATCTCTTATTAACTAATATCAATAAATTCTGTAATCAGAAAATTTTGCTTTTATAAATGTATTATGTAACTTAATTTCTTTTTTAGCTGTTCAGCCCAGTGGTTTGCATTGCATGATCTGATCTGTATGAGGTAATGAGTGCAGACGGCCAGAATTTTATGACTCTGGCTCGTGCGCCGCCTTTCTCAATTTGACTTTATCAGGCCCTAATGAAAATAAATTTGATTCGCCCTAAGAGCCTGCACTTTTTGAAGTTCCTATGGGGTGGGGTGGGGTGGTTGACAGCAGGTATGCCCAAAGCTTAGCAAACAGCAGGTGATCAAATGACCGTTAGTGGATATAAATCAAATAATTATGATGTCTCCCAAGAGGCTAAATTCAACAGGCTTTCTCTCCCTCTACCCACCCATGTTTTTATTCACAATTAAGATGTCACTCTTTCAACAGCCCCCTGTTGAAAAAAGTAATAGAGTAATAGGAGGGTGGGCCCACAAGGCCAACAGCCATCTGCAGCCGCTCCAAAATGCTTCTTAGTTATAAATGACCTGTGCTGGGCAGGAAGCAAAAGAAAAAGAAGAGCTATGTGACTTCACCCAATCATTCACAATGAGCTAAAGGCACCCAGTAGCGATGACATCATGAAGGATGATGTAATGCCTGAAATTTGGACTTCTCAACCAGGCACCCATTTTCAGATTCAGCAAAAGCTTTGCTGCATTTAGGAGTAAGTAGTTAGTATAGTTTGTTGGAAACAATGATCAAATAAATTAGGTTATTAATTTGCTTTGGTTAATAACATTTTATTTTTTTGATATTTCAGATATTTTAGATGGTGTCTTATTGTTATCACTTTCAGATTTTTTTAAGGTTAATTATTACACTTGCATGGTTTCTTAATTGTTTTATCTCCTTAAATTAAACAGACAATTTGTAATGGTTGAACAAATCTCTTCCACAAACACTTGCTGTGATTATTTTTTTTATTTTTTATTTTTTTATTTATTATAATTTTTTTTCCCTCTAGAAACCAGATTGGATCGTGATCTGATTTGATTATAATACAGTGTAGCTGGTTTATACTTTGTAAATCACTAAAGATGAAAGCATCTGCTAAATGACAAAATGGAAAAGTAATATGTCGTCTTTAAAAACAACTTTTAATTAACTGTATTTAATAATAAATGTTACCGTCACAATTTTATAAGTCACACAAAAATATTTTCAATGATTCACGTACAATGAGTCACTTCAAAGCTATGTAGCTCTTCACTGATGTTAAAATAAAAATGGTAAATTTTACAGGAAAAGAAACAAAAATGCAACTTTGCTCGATTTACAGAATAATTCAATACATAAAAGCTAGAATTTAAGATTCACTTGCATTGAAAAACTTTTATTTTTGTATATTTGGTGTATTTATTGTTGAATAAGGTTTCTATCATCAATACCTTCAGCTGTACCACCACTAACCTCCCCATCACTCCATTATACAGGAATACATAACTTTGTCTCCCTTACGCAGCTTCCTTATGTTTATTACTCCCTGTGTCAGGGCAGGTGGCACTGATTCTGGTTCTGACGGATGGTGGCTGTAAAGAGTTGCAAGGTTGCGGGTAGCCACTGAATTGGGAAAGCAGGCAGTGGGATGGATGGCTTACCCATCGGCAAGAGGTGAAAGGTCAAGAGTTGGCTAGGAAGAACACTTTCTCTACCATTCTCAGCCACTTCTGGGACCAGGTCAGTACTTCCCCAAGTTTATGTAAGATTCTTGAGGTATGGTGGTGAAACTGCATGGTATAGAAGTAGCCTGCAACCCTAGGTATGGTTTTGGTCGAAGAACCAAATGCTTTCCAAAGTATCCTGTGCTGTGGTTTTTTTTTGCAGCCCCTGCTGCTTTCACAGACGGTTGAAATCACTGTTAAAGTTTTAGCATCTGCATAATATGTGACTGTAAGCAGACCCTATGCTATGTGGACTAAAATATTGAAACTAACTCGTTACACCTACAAGAGATTTTTGCCATCTCTTTCTGGGATAGGCATCAACTTTTTGTAGTTTTTCAAAAGACGACTTGTAAGATGGCTTAACTTGCATTGTCCACAGTACTTTCCACAAGTGTTTTAAAAGCAATGAGTATAATAGTCCACTAGGTCACAAAGGAACCCAAGGTAACTTCTAAGCAACTAAATGCCTTTGCTTATGTTAATTTTCATGAGTCCACCATCTGCAGATAAGAAAAGATAAGACCAGTTGAGAAGTAGAAATGTATCCCAGCATAAAACCCTTAATGCATACTGTATGTGAAGCGCTGTGGTTGTAGTACAATAATTTGGATTTGTTTAGTTGCTTTTGGGTAATAAGAACTTACAATCTTTAAAAGAACGTTGAATACTGAATTATAAAAAATTGACAGGAATGTCAGAACATATGTCCATGAGCTGCATCAGGAGACCATGGGTCATGAGCCAGACAACAACCCTAAAAGCAAAAGTAGTTTTACCAAAGAAAATCCTGATCTTGATACCCGGCTCCAACAGAATTGTATTTGTAGCACCTGAACAAGCCGTTAATAGAAGAAAATACATTTCTCTTCATCTGCTATTAGAACCTGTTGGAAATTCCGATGATTTTAGTCAAATGTTTGTGGAAATATTGAAAAAGTTCACAAACTCTTACTCAGCTTCTTCTTGTCTCACTATAATATTATGACTCATTATGTATTTTTTTAATTTCCATCCTAATGGTGAAACTTTCTTCATATCTTTTGCAAGTGGAAAAATGCCCCCAACCCAGCCACTGGCAATCCATCACTCCTTGTAAATATTTTCAGGGTTCTTTTTACAAATCGTTGTGTGTTTAAGCCTGATGGAAAAGGTCAGTGGAGGTCGAGCTGCTACATTAACTATCATGTTCTTCATACTTTTCCCAGTGGGCCTGGCTGATGAATATGAAGAGCACAAGATTGATTTTGAGTTCTCTTTAGTCTGACAATGGCCACTGAGCTTAGCATTTATTTATCTATTTCAAAAAGCTACAATAATCATTTTGAAAATATTACACTAATTTTATAATACATATCTGGTAAAGTTTGTACCTCATTTAAAGGCTCTTTTTACTTAAGCAGGTTTAGATTATCCATTAATCCCAAGAATGTCAACAGTTAACATTTAGCATTAACTTATTTAAAGTTGCAATGACACTTGAAATAAATATTCCACCCCAATTGTTTTTATTAAACAGCAGACACACTGTATATTCGAGTTAATATGTATAGTGCTTTTTGCAATAGTGCAAAAAATCATGAACAAATCATTTGAGATGCATATGGTAAAAAAATAACTTATTTTTTAATATTATTATTTTAAAAAATATTTACAGTTGACAGTCAGTTGTGAATTACTGCTTTTTTATATAAAAAATGGAAACTATCAATTTATCATTCATTCATTATCTTCTGCTTATTCCTTTATGAGGGTCGCGTGGGGGGC
>JAOUQT010045093.1:0-10981 GCA_025769995.1 Xyliphius kryptos
ATAAAGCACAAATGCACTGCAAAACAAAAAATTATGTAAAAAAAAAAAATTCAAATAATAAAAACAGAGAAAAAATGTATGAAACAAACGTAAATCAAAACAAAAATGTAATTAAAGTAAAATGATCTGCCAATATAGAGTAAGTTTATCCTGTAAAGACTTCAAATAATAAAAACGGTTTCTAAAAACATTTTAAATTTTACTGAGAAATCTATTTGAGTGAAAAACTGCTTACACTTTTTTAGAAAGATTGTCTGACTCCGAACAACAACAGATTTTTTTTTTTTTTTTTAAATCGAGGACAACATGAAGGGTCGCGGTGGAGTTCCCCATGCCCATCCAGGGGAGAACGTCTCAGGGGCTGGGCAGATACACCCAGGACAGGACGCCAAGCTATTGCTGGGCACACCCTCACTCAAACACACACACTATACAGGGCAATTTGGAGCATTCAATTGACCTTGAATCCATGTTTTTGTACTGTGGGAGGAAACCTGAGAGCCTACACGGACACGGGGAGAACATGGAAACTAGACCCAGATTGTGATTTGGACCGGAAATCCCCAGCGCTAAGAGGAGAACATGCTAACCACCAAGCCGTGCTGTCAGACCTTAAATTTGAAATTCTTAAAAGTAAGGAATTCAGTTTGTTGAATGTTATCTGACTCTCCAGAGATGAAAGAATTGTGTTTTCAGAGTTGTTGGCGCCTGAGTGGTTTATATTCAGTTACACTGCCGTCCGAAAAATAAAGGTCACTGTGAGAATGAAGATTGTTTTATAACTGTGTGTATTTTTATATAATTGTTGTTGTAAAAACAATGTCAGAAGGGGCGGCACGGTGGTTTTGTAGTTAGCATGTTCTCCTCACAGCGGTGGGGATTTCCGGTCCGAATCCCAATCTGGGTGTCCTCGTGGGGTTCCTCCGGATTCCTCCCACATTCCAAAAACGTGGATTCCAGGTATTGAATGCTATAAATTGCCCTGTATAGTGTGTGTGGCTGTGTGTGTGAGTGAGTGAGTGAGTGTGTACTCAGCGATGGATTGGCGCCCTGTCCTGGATGTATCTGCCCGAGATGTTCTCCCCTGGATGGGCATGGGGAACCCCACCGCAACTCCCATAAAGGAATAAGCGGAAGATAATGAATGAAAAAATGTCAGAAGGAACTATTGGCCGCCGGGCATCTTCACTTATTATCAAATTTGACCCTCCTTCTAGAAATTCTGGACGCCCCCTGCATACAGGGTTTAAACTCCAGCAGCACTGCTGGGTCTGCTCCACCAGTGTGTGTGTGTGTGTGTTACCCGGCAGCGGGACGTTGGAGAAGCTGTGTGTGAGCGCGGACCGCAGCGAGTCCAGGTGCTGCTGCAGCATGCCGTTACGCGTGCGCTCCTGCACCACGTCCCCCTCCAGGCGCTCGACGGCGCTGCGCATGCTCTCCACGTGCTTCTGCAGAGCCGCGTTCCGCTCCTCGTACTCCATGTTGGTCTTCCGCAGCTGTCGCATCTCGGCCTCGCGCGCTGGATCCAACAAACACACACAAACACGGTTAGATTTCACAACCATAAAGTGGCGCTGTTCCCATAGCGTCTGAGTTCGGGAGGCTGTGACTCCATCAGTCTCTCGCTACATAGTTCAATTATGTAGTAGATCTGTTGTGTGGGGGGGGGGGGGAGCACGTGCTGTATTTTGGAGCGTGGGTGAAGCTGCTGTCTTGTTAAAGGTTAATAGAGGAAATGTTTAAAGCAGCTCATTTAATTCAGACCTTAAATCAGAGTTCTAATCTATTCACTGGATGGAAACTGCGCCTCCAAATCACATGCAGATGTAAACAACGTCGACATCTGGAGCCCTGCGGGGCCACGAGGGACTTACTTCACTTCACTTAAAACATAAAGGATCGCTTGTTCTTTCTATTTCGACGTCAAATTGATTTTTTAATCAGATTAATAAAAGCAATGAGCAAATTTTAATTACAGTGAAAGGGTTTAAATTCTTGAGCAGTGAAGCTCGCCCTCTACTGGCTTATTGTTTAATATAACCTAAACATTTATGCCACATCCTACTAGTTATATATATTTTGAGCAACTGTATGCCTCCACGTTTATAGAAACAGTTTGGGGAAGTTCCTGTGCTGTACTTAAGGGCATAAAGGCATGTCTGGATGTAAAGGTGGGAAGGACCTGACCGACCCACACTGAGCTCTGATCTCAGCTTCATCAAACACCTGGGGAAGGAAGCAGAACGGAGATCAGGAGACAGGCCCACCCGCCAGCCAGACCCAACATCAGTGTCCGACCTCAGACCTGAGAAAGGAAGGGAAGGGGAGCAGGGTTCTATGGAAATTCCAGACCGTTTGACGTCACTCTCTGTGGGAAAGATGATCAGAAAACCATCCCTCACCTTTGCTATGGTTGAGAAACTCCTCTGTGAAGATGGGAATATCGAAGACGGAGCGATCCTTCAAACCGCCGTCGCTCTGACAAACGGATGGGAAATGAGGTTAGATCTAGAATCTCAATAAAGCAACATAAACGCTTTATAAACTCTCCATGGCAGCTGAAGGAATATTCAGCCCAGTGATAATTACTGAAGCTGAACCCGTTCTTCTCTGAAGGCTCTGAATCACAGACTGATGTTATATTTAGTCCATAAATACTTATTAAATAATTCCAAATGCTCTGTCCGCTTCCTTTCATAAGGTTTCCCTCGGTCACGCGGCTTACAAACATGCATTTCCTTATTAGAGCACTTAGCCAATCACATTTCAGCATCATCAAAGCCAGGTTGTTTTGAATACGCCTTCAGAATAAATGTAGCGCCCCGTAGAATTTAATAAGTGTAGCGCAACCGATCAGATTTTGTATCATAGATACCAGAGCCTTCTAGAAGGTCTTTGATGTCTCAGCGTATTCACGCCCTCTGATTGAAGAATACCTTTGATGAGTGGACATTTTCAGCCGAATAAAACTTATTACTGTCTTTCAGCATCAGCTTCGATGGCAAAAGAAAAGGACTTCTTAATGAAACTCATTAAATTCTTTTTAAAGGGAAAAAATAATATTTTTTAAAAAATAATCAAGATTTCCTTAAATAAGATTGCATTTTTTTGACAGGAGACAGGATAACATGTTTATATCTAAAGGCCTTCGAATGAGGGCCTTTAGATATAACCCTAAACCCCCCCCCCCCCCCAGAATAAGATAAAATTACGGAAGTCCAGCCATTTAACAGAATGTCCTTGCATTGACCGAAGTAACGTTAAATTAACGATACCACTTTTTAATGACAGATGTGTTGTTTTACTTTAACACACTGAATCAAATGCAAAATAAGCTGCGTTTTTATTTTATTTTTTTTATCAAAGAATCAAATGCAAAATAAGCTGCGTTTTTATTTTATTTTTTTTATCAAAGACTTTGTGATCTGTACGACAATTAAAAGCCATCTAATCATGAAAGTGTTATTACAAACTGTCCCTCACATCTAATACGATTCAGAGCCATAATAAATCCAAATGAATTATTTATAAGAACAAGATAAATCATCATAACTCTATGTGCGTGAACATTTTTAAACGTGAAATTGTTTTACAGCGTGGGATTTAAGGAATATGGCTCATTGTGAACATTTTATACTTATTTACATTATTAAAAATACATTTTTGGGAGGGAGGTCTATCAGTAACAGCATTAGCAAACACGCAGCTAAGAGAATGTGTAATATCACCCCGTTGTGTAATACCACCCCGTTATCCACAGGTTTATCCATAAACCTGTTATTTAACACTTCAGTATACAATTGTTGAAGTAAATATAATCCCAAATGTCTAAAGAAGTCTCCGGTTGTAATAAAATAAGTCATGATTTTTGTTATCCCGTGATAACGACTTAAAAATAACACCCCATGTCCTCTTTGGCCTTCCGTATAAAATAGTTTTTGCCACGTACATGTATTCAGAATGATCATTACTGAAAGCCCAGGTGTAAAATGCACGGCTGAAGCAACCCTGCAGCAGCACACAACTGAGAAACAAACCTCCCTAAAAAAAAAAACAAACACGTGTGTGTGTTAGGCTGAAGATTAATCCCCTTCTTACCTCGTGAAGAACTTCCCGGGCTGCCTGCCGGCCCACATCTGCTGCACGCACACACACACAAAGAGAGAGTTTAAAAGCATGCGGTAGCAGAGCAGCTGATGAATGTTTTCGGAGCCTGCAGCCTCGTTCTAATCTCCAACAGCTAAATTAATTCATAGTCTGCTTTTTAAAAGTCTCTACTGACTGATACCGCCTGACTTTACTAAACTAATAAAAGATAGTATAACTTGTTATAAAACGGGTCGTTCCGGTCCTTAAATCAGATTGGCTGAGCCGTGTGACATTCAGAATAAGCCACACCTCTGAGCGCTTTACATTCATATAAATGCACGATATAAAATATATTGTTCTCCCGAATGTTTTCATTATTCGGCCACTAGATGGCCAGTATTTGATTGGGAAAAAATGAAATCTTTTACATGCGTCTGTTTTAAAAGGTGAGTCTGTTGCGGAAGGTGAGTTTATTACTTTTTTTTCTTTCAGTCGACGCATTTACGAATCAAACTTGTTTTTTTATTATCGTGTGTTGGTAACCGTTTTATAAAAGCAATACGACGCTCGAGGTTGTGCATTATTGCGAATGAATCACAGAAAAGAAGTGTAACTGTAGTGCCTTATTGCTTTAAGGCCGCTTTGCACCGTGCGTGGAAGGCCATATTTAAGACCTATTTAACTCGGCCGTGTGTGAACGAGAGATTTGCGAGGTACCTCCGCGCATCCGCTTCCCTTTCTGCTTCTCCTGCACCTTCCGCTTGAAGTGTTTGTAGGCCTCCGTCTGCTGGTACTTCTCCAGCTCGCGCATGTAGCGCTCCTTATCCTTCTCAGCCTCGTCCAAATAGCGCTGCGCACAAAAAAAGCACAAGTGTGAACGCACGGCTTTAAGGCGGTCGACTGGACGGTGTGTCCCCGGACACGGAGCGGACTGGGGTTACACTTTCTGACCTGCTTCTCTTCGGGGGGTAACTTGCTCCACTCGTTGCCGAGCATCCTGGTGATCTCTGGGAACGGCACGTCCGGCCTCTCGGCCCGCAGCTGCTCCCGCCGATCGTTCATGAAGCGCACGTATCCGGTTAATGGGGCTTTGGGGGCGTTGCTGTCCTTCATCGGCTTCTTCCTCTTCCTCCCCTTGGTCCAGCTGCTCCGGCGGGGCTTCTGCAGAACGGAACCCAGAAAGTCAGTTGTGTGTTTGGGTTTTTTTAAGGATAATTCTTCCTCATTCTGCTCAGCTGTGATTGATTTGAGCTTTTGGTAAATATATTAAAACATTTATCTATGAAACAGTTTCTATGCTCCATTTGTTTCTCTACCTCAGAACCCCAACAAAGCAGGTATTTTTAGGGTGGTGGATGATCCTCAGCACTACACTGACATGGTGGTGGAACCAGATTTAAATCGAATTTAATTTCACACTCACCTCTTCTCCGTTGCGTTGGCTGCCATTATCAGTGTTGCCTCCAGGTGACGCACTTTGTTCTTCCATGACCTCTAAACTGTCACAGGACGAACTGTAGAAAACATAACATGCTACGTCTCAGTCATTCGTCTCGTCCACACGACGCAACGCAAAGTAAAGTATGTGAAGCATGCAATAAGGGAAATATAAATTAGGATGTTTACCTAGTAAAATCATTCTTCATGGCTTAAATGTCTTTACCTGTGTCTAAAATACACATCCATCAGTGTCCCCTACTGCTACCCAGTAAGGTGCACTGTTTTGGCAGTAATTAATTGGGTATTTGTCTAAATAAAGGTAAAAAATAAGGGTGAAAGGCGTTGACTCGTTGTGGGTCGTCAATCTAGAAAGCATAAAACAATCATATACAGTCTGAAGTCCCAGGATTATATGAACTGCAGGCCTCCATTTGCTGTCTGAACACATAATGCAAATAAGATCTTCACCATGTATGTGTTTATCTTAACGATGCAATGACACAGTCTTACCACAGAGGGCGCCAGAGACGCATTAAACAGTGTGTCATTAAATCTCTTAATATTATTGTTTAAAAACTATAATACGGGTTTCAAACACGTGTTAAGTCTATAATATGCAGTAATAACGAATATATATCTAAATTGAATAATAAACGTATATATATAAATATATATAACTTCCTACTTAACCACTTGTGACTTATGCTCACCGTGTTCGGACAAATTCATACAATAAATGAGTTTTAACTCGATTATTGGCAATATATTAACAAACGCAAAGTTATTTCATAGCAGATCATAACTTGTATCATTGAAACAAAAAAACAAGCTGATTAAACCTCTTTAAATGTAGATAATGTTACCTACACAGACACGAAGAACAGTATATCCGTGTGCTTTCGGCTCGCTGCAGTTACTTTATGTGTTTACATGAATAAATAACCATTTAAAAGTTGAACTTTAGAATAAAACGTGGGACATAAAGCTAAAATCTGGTAACAAAAGCACTACGACGGCCTCGTCGCTTTCCTGTGAAATTACAGCGGCGCTATCCGAAATCCCCACCAAACTGCTACATAGGTGCACTACATAGGGTTTCTGATCACAGCTTCGTAGTGTACTTCAATTCAAACAACGCCTAATTTGGAATCGAGCCGCTGGTTTGGTTATAAGCAAACCGGAAAAGCCCGTCTTACAGTTTGTCTCGGCGGGATTTGGATGTCATCCGTTCGATATCAAACTGAATGATTTAAATCCACAGTTTGGTCAAAAATTCGATACTGACCTGAAATACGAAATCAGTCAATGTTTTAATGCAGCCTTCGCGACGGGAACCGAGCTAATCAAAACAATACGCCTGGTCGTTTACGTCATCTCATCGCGACATTTAGGCAACGTCTTAAATGAGAATACAAACTGGCGTCTTAAAATAGGATTTGGGACCACAACACACAACTTTATCCACGTTTATACAAACAGCAGCGAGTGTGTTATATTTAAACACAATGAAATTATGTATTGTTATTATTGGATATGTCTAAAACGTTGTTTTTGGTTGTTCGATGGGTGAGCTCGGCTTTCAGCGCCCTCGCGTGGTTCAAGGAGTGATGTGCAAGCAGACAAACACAAAACTCTTATAAAATTGTATTTAAAAAAAAAAACATTGACCGATGTAACAAAAGTAACGGGACATGAGGGAAAGTAAAGTGGTTTTACCTACTATACTTACACCCAGAGGAGTGGTTTTATTCGTCAATCCAATAATATACAGTATACAGTGGAACGAAACAAGGTTTTCCAGGAACAAAGTGCTACACAGAACAGCAACTACACAACTTTACATTTAACCCATCTGTGCAGATAAAGACACACATACAGCACACAGGTGCTGGTTATAAAATTAGAAATATCATGAAAAGGTTTCAACTTGTATATTATTTTTATTTACTACACAGATTTCTTTTCATTTTCATCTCAGAAAATCAGAATATGGTAAAAAGACACTCTAATCTGTTAATTAACTCAAAACATCTGCAAAGGTCTTTAAGCGCTCTCTCAGTCTAGTTGTGCAGGCTACACAATCATGGAGTAGACTCGACTGTTGTCCAAAAGACGGCCATCGACAGCTTGCACATGGAGGGCGAGAAACAAAAGGTCATTGCTAAAGAGGCAGGCTGTTCACAGAGCTCTGTGTCCAAGCCAATTCATAGAGAGGAGAATGGACGCAACAATAGGGATAAGCACCCCCTGGAGAGGATTGTGAAACAAAAGCCCTTCAAAAATGTGGGGGAGATTCACAAAGAGTGTACTGCAGCTTGAGTCTTCAGGAAGCACCGCGCACAAACGTCTGCAATACATGGCTTTTAGCCGTTGCATTCCGCGTGTCAACCACTCTTGAACAGAGGACAGTGTCAGAAGCGTCTCACCTGGACTAAAGACAAAAGGGACTGGACTGCTGCTGAGTGCTCCAAGGTTCTGTTCTGAAAGTAAAGTTTGCATGTTCTTTGTAAATTAAGCTCACAGAGTCTGCAGGAAGAGAGGAGAGGCACAGAACACAGACCAACTCCATGCCACACCCCATTGCTGCAGTAAACCAGGCCAAAGGAGCACCTACTAAATACTGAATGCTGTTTATGCGCATACCTTTAAGTTGGCCAACATTTCTAAAAATCTTTTTTTGGTATGGGTCGTAAGTAATATTCTAATTTTACGGTGCACCACCCAAACGCCAGTGTGCACTCACATCCAAGCACAGCAGGGGGCGTAAAAGGAAGACTCTACTCGCCCAAAAAACTCCTGCGAAGCACTAGGCTAATGCCCCACCATCACCACAACCTCCAGACAATAAGGAAGCACGTCTGCTCTCACAACCAATACGTCGTGCAGAACAGCGTCTTTCGGCAGAGGGAGGGAGGCGGGAGTGGTGGAGGGCTGAAGTGCGCCTGCGCGAAAACAGCGAGAGAGTTTTTGACATCTCAACCGAATAGTGCCAGTTCCCTTTAAACCTTCAGCATGAAGCCATTTAATATAAAGGTCAAAAGATTCAGAATTATTCGGAGTCCCATTACATGAAGCTATAACTAGCTCCTCCTCCGACCGCCACAACGGTACCATGCTGCGTTCACACCGATGCTCCGAGTTTAATCATCTTATGTAATCACATTTCAGTCAGAGGAACCAAACCAGGAGTTTCTCTTCACTGCACCAACTACATTCTGCTGCTCAAGCTCATCCCCGTTCCCTCTGGAGGGACTTTTACTTGTAACTGCTGTGTGAATGAACTTAATACTCCCACAACCAGAATATGATTGGCTTCAGCAGCTACTCCAGCAGGCGCAGCATACATATTTCTGTCCCTCATTATGTTCCAACTGAGAGAAAAGATCCCCAGGAGTAAGATGCAGGGGGGAGGCGAAGGGGTGGACGCACTTATTAATTCATATGGTCCGAGAGAAGGTTTTTATGATGTGCTGAGCATCGATACATTATGCTTATGGAGAGCAGCACAGCTTTTATCCTTTGGGCACCAATAAGGACGATGCTTTGCATATTTGGGTGGTTAATATTCCTCCTAATGTCTCTTTAGCATTTATGGCTGTTTCCTCTGGTGTCTGTTGTCCAGGGCCAACATTTGCATTAAAGTAAATGTATTATAGATAAAGATTAAATAAAGGATGGCCAGCAGGTGCAGCTCCTGCTAGTTTAAGGAGATACAGCTGCAGTTCTGAGGCTGTAGATAGAAATGAGAATCCATATAAGATGGTACTACAATTCTTCTGCTTCTTAATAAAAAATACTCTTAACATAATGGCCATGATTTTCATTCATTCATTATCTTAATCTTTGATTAGGGTCACGGTGGGGTTCTCCATGCCCTTCCAGGGAAGAACGTCTTGGGCAGATACACCAAGGACTGGACGCCAATCTATCGCTGACCCTCTGCAGACTGCCACATCAAGACTAAAGGCCTCTTCACTGACTCCAGACTCATGTGTGGGGGGTGAGGAAGTGCCCATGATGCATTTGCACAGTCAGCGGCGACCGGCCGTTCTGCCCGAACCCCCAAATTAATAACCAGAGTGATTTATTATTGAATAAAAGGGCTGCGGCAAATAAATCCTGCTGAAACGAGACGAATAATTAAAGCGCAGGACATTTAAGAACGCGAGCGCCGGACGAGGAAAGAGAGAGACGGTGAGAGATTGGAGCAATTCATCAAAGCCAGAAGCTCATTACTGCCGTGGATTCAGAGCGAAATGGCAGCTTTTAATCCTGATACACTTTCTTATTAGTACCGGGTCCAAACTCATTGTCTCTTTAAGTCTCTCTGTGTGATCTCGCATGTCGCTCTTATGAGCAGAGTGAGAGCCAGCGAGGGACCAACTCAGGATCAAACAAACACACAGAGTGGAGACACAGCGCCAATCTGTCGAGGGTTTGAGTCCCTGCATCGCCAACCTGCTGCTGACGAGTCCTCCAGATCCGGAGGAGCGGGAGACCTGCTTTATCCTGCTGCACGATAGAAAGAGAGACAGACAGACATATACACAGACAGACAGACATATATATATATGTATATAGATAGATAGACAGACAGAAAGACATCCAAACAGACAATCAGCCAAATATATAAATATACAGACAGACAGATTAATAGATTGACAGACAGAAAAACATCCAGACAGACAGTCAGCCAGATAAATAAATATACAGACAGACATCTATAGAAATTGACAGACGGAAATATAAATAGACAGACAGATAGATATATAGACAGATAGATATATAAACAGAAAGATTTATAGACAGACAGATGGTTATATAAATAGACAGACAGGTAGATATAGACAGATAGACAGATGGTTATATAAATAGACAGACAGGTAGATATAGACAGACAGACAGATGGTTATATAAATAGACAGACAGGTAGATATAGACAGATAGACAGATGGATATATAAATAGACAGACAGATAGATAGATATATAGACAGATAGATAGATATATAAACAGAAAGATTTATAGACAGACAGACAGATGGTTATATAAATAGACAGACAGGTAGATATATAGACATATAAACAGACAGACAGATTGCCAGGTGGGTAGGAAAACAGAAAGACAGACAGATAAAGGAAGACAGATAAATAGGTGGCGCAGTTGTTTCTATCCGTCTGAACTTCCTGTGATGAACTTTTATCTGTTTGAAAAACCTAAATACACTAACGTCCAGCAGAGGGCGCCAGAGTCCAGCAATCAGAGCAATCAATTTTTTTTTGGAACGCTCTGTTGGTTCCAGTAGAAAGAGAGAGAGTTCAGACCTGAGATATGTGGAACCTTTCTGTCTTCGTTGTATAATGTTTGTAAATGTTGTTTTTAATGTTAGCTGTTGTTTTAATGTTAGATTCCACAACAACGGAATGAACCTGAATAACAGTAGGGTGTGTGTG
>JAOUQT010045104.1:0-21304 GCA_025769995.1 Xyliphius kryptos
CTAGATCAGTTTATAGTGTATATGATTTAGCTGAAATGGTAATGTTTATGTAAATAGGTCCCAAGAATAAATCAGATCACGATTATATTTTCAGTTTAGTTATATATTTTTTGAAGTTTTACATTCAGCACATTTCGGTGCCATTATAATTTTTATTTACAGAATTTATCTATTAAAATTAAAATCGATTTTGTATTAATGGAACTGGAAGATGAAGAAGTTTTCCTAATTCCTCAATGCATTAAGACTAGCTAATAGTCTATTTGATGAACTGTCAATGCTCGTTACTTCACTATATGTTTATAAAAAAAGAAATTATTTTAAAGGTAAGATTTGAAGCCAAAAGTTTGTATTTAGACCAAAATCAGTCATTCTTTAATAAAAATATATATTCTTGGTTCAATTTTGATATTTTTTGTTGAATAAATTTTTATTGTTCTGTATTCTGCTTCTTTGTCAATGTCATTTTTATTTTGTTGCTTATTATGATTATTATTATGATATATTGATGTTATATGATATATATATATATATATATATATATATATATCATGAAAAAGACTGCATGGGTCTCGGGCATCAGTCTGGTTGAGGAGCATAGTTTTTTGTATGGTTTTTATGATTGTATCAAGAAAATGTGTTCAAAACATATCATGTTTTCCTGAAGGTGCAATGGGTCAATTGCTTCGTGGCCTAATTTTAGCCTGCAAACAAACTTGAGACAGGGTTGAGACCGCCAAGAGCTAGCATTTTATAGTAGACTTTTTCATTATTTATATTAACAAATATGAAAATCAAAAATTAGAGTTAAGTAGTTTTGAATAATCCAAAATTAATTAAATTCTACAATTTAAATAGCATGAGTTCATACAACAAATAATCAAGTTGTTTTGTTCTTATATCATCTGTGCATATATATAATTGTTTTAAATCTGATTTGCAATCTTTTGTTCAGCAAACATCTTAATAAAAACCTGAATAAAAGGCTGTTAAATAAGTTTAAATGGACTCTCAGATCCCCACTCACAGAAACTGAACCTGTCCTGTGACATATGAGAAGTCGGTCATCCTTTTAAGGCTTTGAGGGGGTCAGCCATTTTGAAGTAACTCCAACACATGTTCAAATGGGGAAAGTATAAGAATAGTCAGGTAGTAGATTCAGACTCTGATAATTGCAGTTCTTAGCAAAAAAAAAATTTGGAGCAAGATCCAAAAACAGGATAGACAAATCAGCAAAAGGAAAAAAAACACAATAAATGACTTACCAAGTGTTGATTCTAACAGATAGCAGATGGCTTACTTCAAACAGAGTCACCCCTGAGTACATATGAAAAAATCTGAGTAATACAGTTCATCAGCGGAGGTATGCCAACAGAGTTTTTAACTTGATTCACCACTGACTGGGAAACTAAAGCTAAGGCCTGGAATTAAAACAGAAAAACTCAGCTGGTAACTATTTCTTACATACAAACTAAAGACTGAGTTGCAACTTATTACTGGCACATTAATAAGTTAAAACCCCCAAAATACTTTCACCAATCTGTCAAATCAGCAAGGGTATGATACAAATAAATGCAGGGGAAGAACACAGCACTCACAGCACCTGTTCCAAAACCACAACACCACTCATTTCCAGTGAGATCAACACACTGGCATGCAATGTTTAAAGGAGAAAAAGCTGGAAATGCTTGGGGTTTATTTTACCTGTGTTTCTGCTAGTTATGGGGTGACTGGCTGCTGCCTGCTTCTCCCAGCATGAAGTATCAAAGCAAGAGGCTCATGTTGAGTTCAGCTATAGTCCCTTCCTCCAAATGGAAGCCACAGACTCCATAGCAATCCAAAAATAAAACCTGAGCCCTTTACTGAGAATGTACATGGAGTGGTAATGGTGCAGAGGGCCCTTCAAGGCAGGAGGTGGCCAAAGTACCTTACATATATCCCCAAGCCAAAGTCAAGACATTAAACACACTGGCACTTCAAAAAATGCTGCCCCCTTTAGGTTTAAGATGAAACCTACCTACCATATAAATGTCAGGTATGGAATATGTTGCTAAAACATGTTCATTTCAAAATTGATTTGAATTACCAATATGAAATCATGACATCTAACACCACAACAGAATTTAAAAAATGATAAAATAATGATAATGATAATTTGCTACAGTAAACAGATTTTCTGCTCCTAGTAATCAAAGGTAGACTGTTTTAATCAGATCTTCAAAAAGTATTGTAAAAGTGAAAAAGGAGAACAAATGAAATACAGCTTCCCAATTCGGTACAGCATTAAATCCTCTTTTAAGGCAAAAAAGGCAACACACTAATATGCATCGGTTTAGATTATAGATTATATTAATATGCTTAACAATGTGTAATAATATACAGAGATACAAAAAATATGTGCAGTTCCTTCTTTAGAATTGCTTGCTATTAAAAAATAATAATGAAAAAAAAAATGGTCCTGCAGTTTAGCTGTTTTTTCCTTAACTACTGACTTGTGTTGTTATCTCTTTTGTAAGTCACTTTGGATAAAAACATCTGCCACATCTAAAACTAGAATAGTTGACATTCATAACATAAAAAATGCAGCAACAACAACAAAAAAAAAAACATTTAGCAAACAACATTTCTACTTTTTTGGCAACTACGTATTAGTCGAACAGGTAAGACTTCAGTTTAGAATTTTTTATAGAACTTAAAAATGCACATAATTCTCTACACATATACTGCAATAAGAAATTGTTCAAGGGTCCATTGCTCAGTTTTATTGCAGCTTCGGTCCCCTGTGTGAGGCAGAACTCATTTTGCTTGCCTAATGCAACAGCAAATATAGCGTTGAGGTCCTGCGTTCATCATTCCAAACTTGTGCCTCATTCACATTCCCTTAATCTTTCCATCTCCTTATTCAGTGTATAGGCTAAGACTTGAAGCTAATGTCTTTAACCATGCCCACCGAATTCACTCAGCCAATAAGGGGCCTTGACAGATCAAGTATCACTATAACAGAAGGACTTAATCGGCCCTGGATGTTTGCAGAACTTTACAGCCAGTCTCCACCACCAGGGAGCTCGCCTCTATTCAGCTTTTCTGAGGTAAGACAGACAGAACAGACACACAGGGACTGAATGGTAATTGAGCCGAATGGGAAACACGAGTGGGTGAATTTGAGTAAGGTGGTGGAGAAACGGGCAACCTGTTTCACCTGAACATCAGTGGAGTATCCATGTGCAGAAAGCATTGCCACTGTTTAACACATTAATGAGTTAAAGCAGAGGGTGCTCCACATTACCTATTTAATCAAAAAACTTACTAAAGCTTATAGTCATAATGAGGTTTAGTGTTTAATGTGTTGAACAGGAATTATGCATGCTGGAAACTGCTGAATAAACCATGAGCACATGTCATAGAGCATGCATTTCTAAGAATACAATGTAATGATGAAAAAATAACAAAATATAACTTGTCATTTTCAACACATCATTTTTGAGTCCTCCTACAGAAGTGAGTGTGTGCCACTGTAACCATGTAAATGTGGAGTTCTATTTTGTCTTCATGTCTTCAGCTTAGTACAGCAATTTATAGTCTTTACGTTTTGAGCAAAAAACCTCAGCGAAATGAGACCTGTTACTCTAAATGTAAATGTACATATCATAGCTGCTATATGTTCCAAAGTTTTTGGCGTAAGGTGATTGATCTATATACATATCACAAAGTGTAAGAGGAAAAATGAAAAATGTATTATTATTGTTATTATTATTGTATGCAATTATCAGAAATGCAAATGGGTTGGTATATAATTTTTTTTTTTTTACACAACCTGTAAATGAACATCTTACATCTCCATATGGAAAATATTTAAATCTTAAATGTGTTGCACCAGCCATGTTAATAGCTTTTTTAAATTTTATATATAAAAGTAAATGTACATCAGTATGTACACTGTAACTGTGCAAAATGTGCCGATTACGATTAATTACTTATAAAGAACATGTTAACCAAATTATTAAAAAACAAAAATGACAGGGTTGCTCAAAGTTTTACTTGTTATGGTACGTCATCTTATAAGCGTTATGGATGCTTAGCATTGCTTTAATCTGAGAAAAATGCAGCAGTAACAAAATCTATTTAAAAAACAACAATTAAAATAAAAAATAGTAATAATCCAAAATTAGATTCACATAATCTTTAATGCTGGGTAGAAATGCAATTCCCAAAAATGTCTAAACTTGTTACTGTGTGTGCTGTGACCACATAAGGAAATCAAGTTAGTGACAGATACTATTCCAAGAGAAAGAATATGATCTTGAAGATGAAACTTAAGCCTAAGCGATGTCAGGGAGGCACTTGCACCTGTCAAAGATGTTAGAAGCTGTTATATCCAGGAAGATTTGAGGATGTGTCTTATCTTTACTGAAGCACACACATTTTTCAAAAGCAATTTTATTTATTTACACCACAGTTCATTATACTACTACAAATGTTAACATAATGGGGCTACAATACAAATTACAATTTTATAACAATGACAAAGTCAAAATTAATAGTAAAGTTAATATGTTTTTAATCATATTTCCGGTAATCCAACCTTTTTAAAGACAGGAATATCTAAAAGTCTTTAACTAAGTGAATTATGCTGATATAAGTAGGTGACCTCTGGGCTTTACAGTTAAATCCAGTATGCTGACAGACTCATTAATCTCTAAGACAGAGTAAAAAAAAAAAGATGTTGCTATGAAACCATATGTGAGGGCTTCTCAGTTACAGCTACACCCAGCATAGCTTTCAGAGTTTTTATAGCTCTTTAATAAGACATGTCTTTTTTTTAGGGTGCTATCTTAGTGTATTGGTAAAAAATTAAGTGCCTATTTATTTTTTAAGTAATATTTGGGTAACATTGTCCTTTGACATTTGTATCTATGCTAATTCAAAGTAGCGGCTAGTTTGGTAATTTACCAGCTAGATCAAACTGAGAATATGGAACAAAATCTACATTATAGACTTTTTTTCTAAGCTATACTATGTATAACAGATGGAAGATCCAGGTGATTGTACTCAAAAACTGTTTTTACTTTACTTTTAGTCTCAAAGTCCACTTTAACCATGTCTGACACAGAAGACGTGTAAGTATTCTACCTATTGTATGAATAAATTGAGTAAAGAATTATAAAGGTTTTTTTATACCAGAATAAATGTTGATCAATTGTTTCTTATTTTCAAATTTCAGTGAGCAACAGGGTGAGTACTGACAGAATATAGTTCTTAATACTGACTTACTTCTTGTTCTTGTTTTTTTTATCCATTTTCATCTCAACTATATTGCAGTAATTAACATTATCATTATTTAATCTGATTATTTCATGCAAAAATGTCATAGATATTCTATTTTTGTTAATGTTTTGTTGATTCAATACTTTCATAAAGTTCATTGCTTATTTGTTTTTAAATGTATCTCAGCTGTCTGCAAAACTTGATAGAAGATATTTAAAGCGTCATGACCGCATCCATATATGACAGAATTAGAATGGATATGTTGGTGACTGTTTTTGCAGCTTTGTATTAAAAAATGCTATTTGCATTCTCTATAGCTGGATAAAGTTCACATCTGTATGATTTTTATAATTGCATTTAATTTATTATCAAATGGTTTAATCTTTAAGCAACAGATGGATTTATCAGCTATAGAGGAATGGACAGTGTATGCTTGGCATGTCTTCAAGCTGTACCCAGATCACTGATCTGGGCACAGCTTGACACTATTTATAATCCTGCTGATCTACTGCTTTCTTTTTCCAAATTGTAAATGAAGTCGGCGATGAAGGTAAAATGCATATATATGATGGCTATTTTTTGCCATTAGTACTAATTCCAAATGTTGCTAATTTTAATGTTGTTCATTTTCACCTGCATCACCTCCTGATCTTTTATTACTAAAGATACTCTATACATTTTCTTGCATGTTTTAACCTTATCGTTCTTTCCACCTCAATTAAATAATGCTGTCTATGGACCCATAAATCATTTAACAATTTAGAATGACTTAATAATGTCTTGTTTTTAATGTAACTGTCTAGTTTTGTGTTATTTTTGTGATGTTATTTGAAAGCAATCAAAATGTATTTATTCTGGCACCAAATAAATGATTTAGTTCCTGCTATTAGATTCTGTGTAGCTTAACGTAGTTAAAGACACAGAACTGTAAATTAAAAAATATGCTTTATATCCAAAAATGTACTACTGGTTTCCAAAAGTTTTCCAAATGGCATGTGATAGTTCTATAGCCATAATCTTGGGTCCTACAAAACTAAAAGTTTTATCCAAGTGTCAGAATTAATTAGAATGTTACTAAATCTAAAAAACAAAAACAAAAAAAAACAGATGGTTTAGGAGAACATCCAAGAATTAAAAACAAAAAAAGCCCATAGATCTGGATATAAAAGGATGTTAAATACTATTTGGAAGAGATTTGGAATTCTTATATTTACTATCAAGTGACATTTAGAAAGACCACCTTAATTCAGATACCTCCAAAGCCCTATTTCCAGCAAAGCATTGTCTCATTTTATAGAAAAGTGATTTTTAGGTCCCTGTTTAATATATTTTCCATCATTTAACCTATTTTATGTTGACCATGTGTTTGCAACCAGTGTAATATTTCGTGCTGCACCATGCAATACATTTTCAGTGAAGGTGTCTTTGGGTGGCCTTGGCATTTCCTGCATTCCAGTACTGGTGGCCAGTCAACCATTAACTACACTACTGTAATACCAATCATTACTTACCCTGTCCTGCATCCTCTAACATCTCTCACCATGACCGTCCTTTCCCCAACCCTAAACCCTTGCACATGTGTAGAGGTAGCTGAGGAGGTAGTAGATGTAGAAGTGGCTCCTGAGGCAGCCCCAGAACCAGAGCCCGAGCCTGAGGCTGAGCCTGAGCCAGAACCAGAGCCAGAACCAGAACCAGAACCAGTAGCCCCAGAGCCAGAACCAGAGCCTGAGCCAGAAACCGAGGCTGTGGTAGAAGGTATGTGGCATGGAATATTCTCTCATCCTTCACCAGGAAGCAGCAGTCTGCTTCATTCCTTCATATGGCAGTTACAGTGCACTCATTTAATTATTCCCAGCCATTGATTATACCTTTAGACTCAGGTTTCCAGTAATCATGCATAACCTCCTCTTCCTACCTGGTCAGTTAGAGCTAAACATGTAGTTAAACATAGTGAATCCCAGGTGATATTATCAGTTCTGCTGCCCCCTCTCTCTGCTTACATTGTGCAGTATATAATGCAGTTACCGAAGTCTGTCTACTACCTCAATGTTGTTTGCTCAGCATTTAACAGCAAATATTGATCATTATCAACCATTATCACATCACCTTAAACAACAATAACTGCTTGTGACAGAGCAACAACCTCAGTGCTCTTAGCATGCTTTACATGCTGATTAAAATTCCTGGATTACTTTATGGATAGCAAAATTTAACATTTTCAGTATCCAGTCAATCCAGCTGTGGCATAATGAATTGACTAATGGTGATGTACAGCAAAATATGACTCTCTATGCTCTCATCCTTAAATAGGGGTATTTTGAAAATTAGTTCAATTTTATATTATTTGTAGTATTTGCTGTGAGATTGAACTATTTCCCTATTTAAGGATTTGTCTAAAAAACGCAAAGCAAATGCTTATAAAGAAATAATATTTGATGAGCTAAGGAGAAACACATACTTATGTAATATTAACATAGCTGTGTAATGTGTACAAATTCAGAAATCACAACAAAAACAGCAGTAACTCTATTTTTTTACTTCTTATTATCTCCTCTCATCAAAGCATCCTTTTTAGCACATGCCAACACTGCAAAGAGCAAGATCCTCTTAAAGTATTGATCTGGCTCCAGTTTACCGCATCTATTTTTATGAACAGTCCCAATAAAGCTTGGTCATGCAATCTATAAAGTAATTAACCGATCTTGGGCTGATTCACATTTCTGGGCTATTCTTTGCAGTGTATGGTATTCATGCTTAATTGTATCACTTTAATATTGAAATGTAACCTTTTGAGTATACAATGGTATCGCTACAGTGGTATGCTAATTATGTCTATTCTGCTTTTGCTTTTATTGCTTGCTGCATGCAGAAGGCTATGAAGAGGAAGGTATGTGGATTACAGACGTGTCCTACCTTTGTATGTTGAAAGGAAATCTTTGTCCCTTGTTTCAGCTGTCTGTATTCTCCAATGAATGGAGAATATATGCACTGAGGTTCCTCCCAGGCAAACATATATTTCTAGAGCAAGGAGCACTGTACTACAATTGATAATAATCCTTGAAGGTTTTTTTATTGATTAATTGAATTGTCTTATAAGAGATGCAAAAAAAAATGTGTGTCCATAATTAAAGAT
This sequence comes from Xyliphius kryptos, assembly GCA_025769995.1. Classification (NCBI taxonomy): domain Eukaryota; kingdom Metazoa; phylum Chordata; class Actinopteri; order Siluriformes; family Aspredinidae; genus Xyliphius; species Xyliphius kryptos. Next base: position 8,399 of record JAOUQT010045104.1, read on the forward strand.
ACTTGAAAAAGGGTGAAAGAATATCAAATGCTAACATCCATTTGCCACTGCGTAGGGATCTAATCCTGCTACCCCAGCTAATCTGCATGGTATGAGCTAACTACTTTGAAAGGGAGAGCCATCTGCTTACTAATCCACCATGCATGAACATCATTTTGGGGAAGTCCAAATGGACACACATTAATTGGTAAGGGGTTTAAGGGTAGTGTGGTGTCTATATAATGCCTCTGGTCAGCTGTGTAGCTATAGTCTTAATGAAAACTTATTTGTTGTGGGGTAGAGCGTTTTTATGGAGAGGGCATGGTCAAAATAACATGTATTTTGAAGAAAAAAATTCTATTTTATTCATTATTAACAAGTGCAGTTTGATTCCATTGTAATTAAACATTTTTTCCTAATCTTTTGACCAGTCATTTCACCCCCAATTTTTTACTCATTTTGCTAAGTACTAAGTTTTGCATTTAAATAACAGTTTACATTACAAACTACTGCGAGTCGACTTCTAACACTAAAATGTGTACTGTCCCCTCCTTGTTCTTCATCTACAGAGGAGAAGCCTAAATTCAAGTAAGTGTCAAATATATAGTTAACTTCAACATTAATGAAATAAACTGCCATTTCCTTGAATTCTGTAAACGCCATAATTTGTCTTTATTTTTATTTTTTAACTAAAGGCCCTCCGCACCAAGGATCCCTGAGGGTGATAAGGTGGACTTTGATGTAAGTGTCCTTTGATTTATTTAGAGAATCATGCAAGAGTTTAACAGTGCATTTGCACATTTCTGTTTGTGGGGGGGGAAATGGGACACCAGCTTAATATCTTGGCCTCGCTAACAGGACATCCAGAAGAAGCGTCAGAACAAGGATCTTCAGGAGCTGCAGGCCCTGATTGATCTCCACTTTGAGTCTAGAAAGAAGGAGGAGGAGGAGCTGATTGCCCTCAAAGCAAGAATTGTAAGTACATGTCAATAAGACAAATAATTAAACCTGCTAATACAGAATTAACATGGTTGCTGGTATGTTTCCAACAGGAGAAGCGTAGATCTGAGAGGGCAGAACAGCAGAGAATCATGGCTGAGCAAGAGAAGGAGCGCCATGCAAGGCGTGAGGTGCGTAACTATTATTCCCCTACATAAAAAGAAATTCACTGTTCATAGTTCTAAACATATACATATGCAAATGTTGTCCTGATGATATGGACAGGAAGAGAGGCAGAAAAGGGAAGAGGCTGATGCTAGGAAGAAGGCTGATGAGGATGCTAAGAAAAAGTCTGCCCTGACCAGCATGGGCTCCCAGTTTAGCAGCTACCTGCAGAAGGTAATTTTTGGCCCCTCTTTTACACAAAGCATGGCCAAGCTACATTTCATGTCCACAAGAAAAAAAAACAATGATGTTTCTGCTTTGGGTGAACATTTCAGGCTGACTCCAAGAGAGGTGGCAAGAAACAGACGGAGAGAGAAAAGAAGAAGAAGATCTTGGCTGATAGGCGTAAGCCACTCAATATTGACCATCTTAGCGAGGACAAGCTGAAGTAAGTAGGCTTTTTTTTAAAACATTTTTACATTTGGTCATTTTGGTCATTTTACAAAAAATGGAAAGATGTTTTACAGTATTGCCGTTAATTCATACAAGTTAAAGATTGACAAGCTATTAATTATAATTAATATTCATTTTAAATGATATTTATATTCAGGTGATAATCATGTGGCCCACAATGCACTTTGTTTAAATATATAGTCCATAGCAGTCATAGTAACGTTGATTTATTTTGTATTCTTCTTAATACCTTACGAAAATCTGGACAGCTAGCAAAAAAATCTGTAATGAACATGTACGTTTATCAAAAAATACTTCTTCAAGGTTTTTTTTTTTGTAAAGATAATCTATGTGAATCAGACCTGACCTGATATGATACACATGTTTTAAAACATTGGTTGATAGCCTAATGTATGTGGTCCACTCAAGCGTTGTCTATCCAGTAAACAATTGCATTAAATAATAGCATGTGGGCTTAACTAGGCTAGAATATTTTTGCAATATTTTGTAATAAAGCACCAATGCCTAACAACAAATTAGCGCCCTGTCCTGAGTTCATCTGCCCAACACCCAAAACTTTCTCCTCTAAATAGGCATAGGACCCCCGAACCATGCCATTAAAAAGTCTTAATAAATTTAAATATTTTAAAAAGGTTTATTTTTAAATGATAGGATCTAAAAATACAATGCTTAGTAATGTTAGGCTGGAATATTGAGCTGGGATCTGACCCCATGCATTAATGTATTTTAGGGACAAAGCCAAGGAATTGTACGAATGGATGAAGACTCTAGAGGCTGAAAAGTTTGACCACATGGAGAGACTGAAGAAACAGAAATATGAGGTAATGAATGAATGAAAAGCTTTTTTAAACAACCATGTGACTGCATTTCTTTGCATATTCAGAACCATGGCCAAAGTCTATTGTGCTTTTAAATCCTTTTACATTGACGTGATAAAATACACGTAAATATGAATTTAATCTCCTTCAGGTGACAACACTGCGTAAAAGAGTGGAGGAGCTAAGTAAATTGTAAGTTGATACAGGTTTATTAAAAGGCAGGGTGCCCCTGCTGTGCATGGCCTGTGCTTGCGTGCTCAGTTCATAATCAGGATGGCAGCACCGCAGAGGAACAGGTGACAAACAAGGAGATCATCTTTTCTTTTGTTGATTGGTTTAGTTGTTTTTTTTTTTGTTTTTTTTTTAAATCTATTTTAGAAAATATACACAGGTTTGAACTTATGCACAAAAATTTGGAGTAACAGGTTATTCTGATCCAAGGTAATGGATGTAAAAGACATAAAGGCATCACAGTGGTTGGTTTTACCTCCTCACACTTATCTTTTAAATTGAGAAATTATGTTTTCAGTTCTGATATGAGAACAATTTAAAAACCTTTTTTACCACTGTTAAATTAATTTTAAATAAGTATATTTATTTAGTAATTTCATAATTGAGAAAACATAGATTCATATAGATCACATATTTCCTATTCAGTGATCTCAGTTTTCCAAGAATTATTATTGGACACTATTATTCTACATTAATTCCGCATTATTAGCCTGATCATATAAAATCATTTAACAATGGACGTGATAAAGTTTTATCCCTCAAACCTTATATCTAATGGACAAAAGCAGTTTCTTCATCTGAGTTAAAGCACACAAGTAAGTAAGAAATTCACAATGGGAGTGCTGAACTTTTAAAAAAAAACCCAAAGATCTTTTTTCACCCTGAAGTCTCAGCTGCGGTTACCAAAGGTGAGAGCCGGGAGTCACCACATAAACGCTTCCATGCTTGTTAAATTGTGTAATATGTTGTTTACAGGTGCTCTGTCTCAGAAATCGCATTGATGAACACCAAAAACAGTAAGTTTGGTAGAATTAAACTGAAGGTTCCATTACTATGTTCCATCTAATTACATTTTACTCTAGACGACGTCATCACTATGCATGGAACATTAACCATCATTTCACCCATTTGATGTAAAGTTAATACTTTACAAAGTATTTAGAAATACTTTACTTGACCATCTTGAAGCTTAGAATATAGAATGTATAGAATTAGTGTCGACCGGTAGATATGAAAGAGATTAACAACAAAATAGATTTAGCTGTTTTACCCTGTGTTAGTAGTTCCCTCTGCTCCTTGACTTACAATACAATTCCCAAAGGTAAGTGATGAGTGCCGTGCGCATGTCGCATGAAGTATATTCTAAATCTGAGCATTTTGTAATTAGATCTTCTTCAACAAAATGCAGTTGGAGATGCCCACAGATTTAGTTTAATTCTATATAAAGCTATATAAAGTTGAATGAATAAAGATAAAGATGAATAAAACTAGAAGTTCTGACTTGGTTCGTTCCCGGTGAATGTCACATTGCAGCAGCAAGAAGGGAGCCGCCGCCCGTCGCAGAAAGTAAGGGAACCTTTCCACAATCTTCAGCAAGTGCCTGGCTGATGAGCAGATGGATATTACAGAGGAGTCCACAAAATAGCGACCAGTCTTCTGCTACAGTGACTGTGCTATCTACAGTTTTACTAGCTGCAGAACTACTAGGTAGTAACTCTGCAAAGCTGTTTAATAATAGAGATACACACCCACAATTTCTTGTCTTAATCTGCTGTTTGGTTCACATTTTTCATGTAAATAAAGTGTTATTCTAAGCCACCAAAAGTGGATATGTTGTTGCTTAGCTGTCCAAAGCTCAGTCATTCACAATGCCTGTCGTTTATTTCTTTTGATATTTAACCTAGACGTCTAAAGGAGTCGATGGATTAAATTGTTTCTTAAAAAATACAGAAGTTTCCCTTCAATGTGTAATGAAAAGTATACATTAAAATCAGTGTTATATTGTGGAAGATTACAAAGTATAGTTCATGTAATCTGTTAAGGTTTTACATATAATGAACTATAAGCAACAGGAAATATTATTTATTCTTTATAACTTCATCTTCAGTTTACAAACATTACAAAAACATATTTTCTAACAAAAATATTTCAGTTTACTTTCTTTTTTAAGGCTTCTAACTATATGTGAAATATTTGTTATGAGACATGAGCTTTTTATGCGATTATGTATGTAATTATCATCTTTTTAATAATTAATTAGTTTTTTCAGAGAAGCAGAGCTTCATGTGACCAAAAGGGGTTGCTTTAATATCTCATTGACTATATAATCAAAATGCTTATGGTAATTGCAGATTTATCATCAGAATCAGTGCTTACTATAGAATAGTGTCATTGTTTTTGGTTCTTTATTTCTAAACCAAGTCTTGATCTTAGTAGCAGGAAGAAATAAAGCCTATCCCAGCACTAACTGGGTAAAAGGAGGAATTACCCTGTGCTGATCAGCAGTCTATTGCAAGGCTAATACAGAGACAAACATAACATACATGTTCACCACTATCGGATCCGGCTGATATTTTTGGCCTGTGGGATGAAAACAAAGGTCCAATGAGAAATTTATGGAGAACATGCAAACCACAGAAAGGCCTTCTGCTGCCTTCAGGATATCAAACCCAGAACTTTTTTATGAGCTAATGAATACAGCGCACATTATAACTACAAGGTGATTCTTATTGTTCTGTCGGCGTTGTTCCCTTTATTATTCATGGGTAAAATGTTTTACATCAGATGCCTTTCCTGACACAACTCTCATCCTTTACCCGGCTTGGCACACACAGACTATATGGACAATTTAGAGCAGCCGATTCACATTAAATCCAAGTTTTTGGATGTGGGAGGAAACCGAACCCAGAAGCAACCCACGCAGACATGGGGGGAACATTACGATTACGATTATGGAATGGAACCTTCTGTTGGACTGACAGCGTTGCAGTCCTGGAGGATGGACTCAATGGATTCATATAATTTATATCATTCTTACTATTGTTAAATATGGACACATATGGATAAATATGGACTGATCTACAATCTGTACATGGCTGTCCTACACTGTGATGCTGCCCGGCTGCTCAGGGAGGATAAGTCCCCCACTGAGCCTTTATCCTCCCAAGGTATGTTTCCAAAATAAATAACATCATAACAGGGAGTTTTTTCTAGCCATTGTCAATTAAGCTTGTACTTTGGGGGTTTAGGCTTTGCTCTGCTCTTTTGGGCTACTGGATTCGATTTCTGGTGTGGTTCGAACACAGGTCCTGTGCGTGCAAGGTCTTAAAAAATGGCATTTTTTAATTGAAAACACAAACCCAGATAAATAGAAGAGCATCCTGCATGATAACAGTAAGGATCTTCGTTTCGACGAACTCTAACGGAAACAGCCGAAACACTCCGAAACCTTTTCTTCAAAACACATGGGCGCCCTCTGCCGGTACACTGATGCAGCGTGTAAACGAGGGAGGAACACAAACTACAGCGTAGCGGCCGGCGGACAGAAACATTTGGACACAAGGTATTTGGCTGTAAACAAAGTTACACAGTGTAATGCCGTGTTTATTTCCTACTCTGTAACCGGATACATAAAGTAGTTACTAAAAGTTTGGACCCGAAAACGTCGACACGTTGTGTTTTTAAAGGCTTTTTATCACTACACTGTTTTTGATGTTTGTGCTTCAGAGCTCATCTCTGAATTATCTTTTACTCAGACAGTCATGTGGGCTGCTTTGAAATAAATAGGTTGCTAATGAAACATAAGCATTAAAAAAAAATATCATTCTGTAGGCTTAAATCTTTATCTATGTGTGTTACTTTGCTGCTACCCAGATAGCATAGGGATTTGTGTCACTATTTGGATCACACTGCTTGCCCACTGCATGTGAGTCAAAAGAAGCCATCATTTAAATGAAAACATCATTTTGACCCACTTGTCCCAAAAAAATCTGGTCCATATTTGACAAACATATGACACTGTGACCTATATGTAAACCATAAGACCACATATAAGCAACATGAGCCAGAGGTGGCAATAATATAAACACGTGTTTCAAACAAATCTGGCCCACGTTGGGCAGATACAGTAGATGGCACTGCTGCCTATAAGTAAACTAAGTGTATTATGGAATGTACGCATGGGAGATTTCTGAGGACACAAAGAGCTGTTGGGTTAACAAAGGAATTGCTTACTCAAGTACAAGTGGTTTTATTTGTCATTCCAAATATACAGTGGTGTACAGTATATAGTGGAACCTTGTTTCAAGGTGCTAAACAGAACAACAAACTACACAACCCAACATAAAGTGCATGTGTGCTATAGCTTGTGCGAAACAAAACTAAATTACGATAAGTACAAGTCTATGTACATAACAATAAACATTTAATAATATTGTATATTAAAGGGAAAAGTACAGGTGGCCCAGTAGTCGTGTGAGCCACATGGTACAAAATATGTTGAAGTTTAGAAATGTAAACAATATTGTATATAAATGTAAAAATGTATACAGTGTATCTTAGTGGCAGTAGATGGCAGTGTAAAATACACTGGGTGTGGTAGGGTGTGGTAGCTCAGTGGTTAGGGCATTGGACTATCAATCACAAGGTTGGAGGTTCAAATCCCTGGTCCACTGAAGTTGCCATTGTGGGTCCTTGAGCAAGACCCTTAACCCTCATTGCTCCAGGGTGCTGCATCAACCCTGTGTTCTGACCAACCGAGTTGGGATACTTGTAAGTCGCTTTGGATAAAAGCGTCTGCTAATTGTAATTGTAAATGTAGTGTACAATGTATTAGCAGCAATTTGTCCGTATTTGGTGGGTGTGGATTTAGTCCAGTCTTTCATGTTTGTAATTGTTCTTCCATAGCCTGGGGGAATAAACTTATGTAAAAAAAAACTTGTATATAAAACTACGTATTTGTCTTATCTTTTTCACGAACACTTGCTATTAAAAAAAAAAAAAAATAGAAACCAGATTGGATAACAATCAGGTTTGATTATCATGTAGTATAGCTGGTTTCTCCTTAACTACTCCTTAGCTGTTTTTTCCGTGTTCTTTCATTTGTAAGTTGCTTTGGATAAAAGTGTTTGATAATGAATATTTAAACTGTGTATGACCAAAAAACATCATTCCAAAAGCTTGACTAGGGTCACACACACAAAAGAAAGTATGTCTTTGTACTATTGCTAGTCATGCTTTTAAAAAATAAGTAAAAGTATCGGTTCCCTCTAAGATACTTTTACATATTGTTTAAAAGCATGTCCCTTAACTAAGTACACAGTTACCTCAATGTCCAATTTAGAAGACACTTTAGTATAAACCACACCTTGGGGACAGAAATTTACTCCTATTGTACCCACATATTTGACAGTGGATTAGTATTTGCCAACTTTAGTGACTTAAGTGCATCTGTGAGCTAAAGACTCTCATATTCCTGTTGCAGCTTTATGCCATTCTTACTTGGACCTTTTTGGAAGGCTTACTAACGAGCATACTCAGTTAACAACCTTTAAGACCTGCCCGATCATCTAGCCATCACAATCTTTCCTGTCACCAAGATCCTTGCTTTCCCATTTTTTTCTTCATCCAACATATCAACTTTAAAAACGGCCTCTTAACTTTCTGCCTGATAAATCCCATTCCTGGACAGGTGCCAATGTAAAGCAATCTCTACACCTGTCACTAGTTTTAATGTCATGTCTCATTAGTATTTGTGTTTTACAAACTATTTAGAATCGTTAAAAAAAAAAAAAGGTTGCTATAAATATATATCTATTGTCAACACGAGCTAAATATAAGTTTGTTTTGCTCGAGGTGCACAGGACAGCGATCATCATTTACAGAAATGTTATAAACCCATGCAAGTTTTAAAAGCCTAAATTAACATAAAATTTACTGTTCGGTTTTTCACCAAGTTAGGAAGAATCTTGCTTTGTTAAAATGAAATTAAACCAAAGGAACATTTATTTGGCGTTTAATAAACACTAGGTGGCGCTAGCATTCTTCAGAAACTCTAAACTACACTGCAACTCTAAAATATGCACGTATTTATTATAAAATTTTATTGTTTTTATTATATTACTTTATTGTTATATTAAAATGACATATATTTTTTACTTCTTCATGCGGCTATACAGTCTTTAGATTATTATAACCTTAATAATAAAACCGAAAAGAAAAAAGAGACTGATAAAATGTAAAACATGTAGTCTAGAACGAAATCGAAACATTAGGATAACATTTTTATTTTAATTAATCTTTTATAGAAACTCATGGAGTTATGGAAAATGCATTATATCACGATTTATTTTTTTATTTTAATAACAATTATATAATTTATTTTAAATTCTATGAACAATGCGTTAAAAGAAAATAATCAAAAAAAATAAAAATGTCTGCTGTTTGTTGTTCTCTAGGCTTTTGTTTCATATATAGCCCATAATTTGAAAATGAATAGGTAATTTCTATTTTATTTACTTTTTTTTATCACATTTTCTAAATTTCTATATTTTATTTATGTATTAACACATGCATAATCCATATGTAAATATGTGTGTGTGTGTGTGTGTGTGTGTGTGTGTGTGTGTGTGTGTGTGTGTGTGTGTGTGTGTGGTTCAAACACAGAACTACACAACATAAAATTATATATGCGACCTGTTGTTGTTTTATTAAAATATCATATATTTCTTACTTCTTCTTGCAACTATACAATCTTTAAACACCAAATTGTTGCTGGTTTTGAACTATATGAAATAAAATATATGATAATAACTTAAAATAAATGAGTCATCTTTAAATATAAATGTATATATACAAAAGTAAGAATGTATGAAAACGTGAAGGAGTATCACAAATACTACATCTGCCGTATTTTCAATTAGCACACCATGTAAAATCCTTGTCGATTTCGTTTTAAACGATTTTTTATTAGCATTAACTTAAGATCTTGACCTGATTATACAGATCGGCTTCTTTTCTGTTTTACGTCTTTTAATAATGTCTTTTCTTTGTTTTGTTTTTTGTTTAGTTTTGTTTTTTAACGCACTAAATAGCGTATAACATGCAAGTTTCTTTGGTTAAAAATTATTCAAACAAAAAAATAATAGGGGAAAAATGACATATTTGATATAAATTTCGATTATTTTAGAAGTTTCATTTGCGAATTGTTTCATTCAATATGGATATATAAAGGCTATAACACGTCAGGAGTGGAGTATAAATAAGGCATAGCTTTATTCAGTCGACATTCACTTACTGAAGATAAAGTATAAATATAAAGTTGAACGCAGTACACAACAAACGTCTCAAACAGGCGGTATTAAATACACAATTAGGTTCGCTCGTTTCTCCGTGTTTTAACAAAACTCTTATATACACATATACAAAAATGGTCCTCTAAATTTCATATCTGGTGTGGTTAGTTTCTCGTAAATAATTAGGAGAAGCAAACATAAAAGTGACAAACAAGTCGATTCAAAAGGGAAAATATGGTCACGTGGTAAAGCAGACAATATTATTATAAATAAGCGAAGTTAAGATACTGACTTCTGCAAAGCCGCAATTATATTGGAATTTAATTTAAAGAAAGATAGATGGAAAGAAGGAAGAAGGGAAAGCAAGAAAGAAAGAAAGCTAAACATGATTTCTCTTCTGCTCTCGTCAGTTTTTTTCCAGGACAGAAGTAATAATTCCTCATGTGATTGTGCCAGTCAAATGTTTTCTTCAAATGATGTGGAGGTGTAGATTTTAGAGCACTTGGTAGATTGGGTCGTGGGCAGAGCCTGTCTGGTTGCATGGATGATTTGGGGAAGGCTCGCTTGTCTCATGCGGGGACGCCGCTCCTTCCTCGCATAGCTCCGGGACAGAGAGCGATGGAGCGGCGGGGGACTCTGTGGAGATCCGCTCAACGATGCTGGAGAGACAATCCAAACTGGAAACCACTGGGTTCTTGTTACTTCTTACATCCCCTGGAAAAGCCGAATATATAGAATGGTTTACATTATTATTATGGGTTCAAGCACGAAGTTTTTGAGACCTTTTCTCAGATTTTCTTCTTATTTTTAACTATTAGAATTTGTCTTGGGTAAAACGCGTTGGGAGGCCAAGACCCCTTAGAAGGTAGGTGGAGTTGGTGTGCAACAAACAATTTTGCAATTTGGACCCATAAGTTACGGCCACTTCATTTTTTGCTAATTGGCAATCTAAAAAAAATCATGTCAAATAATACTTGGTATCAAAATTCAGCAGAAAGTATTCTTCAGTAATTCTTTAAAAAAATACTTTTCCATTACCTCAGGCTGTTGCATGCAAATTAATCTGTACGTCAAAATTCCAATTAATTAATTAATAATTTGTTCATGAAATAATAATAATAATCTACAACTCAAAAACACTTCGCTCCAAAATTCTACAACTTCACACACCCATGCAGCATCAGTCCCTAAGACTGATTAAACTTAGTGCATTCATGTCTTTGGGGGTTTTAATAACGGCGATATTATTATTGTTGTTGTTGTTATTTATCTTATCCTCAACTTACCATTGGGAGTTTCGTTGAAGTACGAGTTGTCATAACTATTTCGTCTTCCAGATGAACGTGTAGGACCAGTGAAATCCATCTGTCAAAACAGACACTATTTAGTCATTGCTCATTCTATATACTCATGCATTACCATTTGTGCATTTTTAATAGTCAACGATTTTAAAGCCATTTTCCATGACTTTAAATCAGACAGAAAACCATACACATTTCATAAAGAGTAGTGCATATTCTAATAGATAAATCCGTTTTCTCACCATGCCATCTGAGCAATTGGATCTCGGACTGGAGGCATCTGAATCTCCGCTGTACTGATCCAAAACTGGGTAGTAATTGTCCTCCTGACTTCTGAGCAAGGCCTGGAGAGACTCGATGTAACTGATGGCATTTCTTAGGATCTCGACCTTGGGCAGCCTCTGGTTTGGGTTAGTGGATGTGCACCTTTTCAGGGTCTCAAAAGCATCGTTGACTTTACTCAGACGCCTTCTCTCTCTCATCGTAGCTGCTTTGCGTCTGTCGGCGTTGGTGGTCTTCCTCTTGCACGCTTTGCACGCCCACAGCAGACACCTGCCCGCTTGGTGGTGCCCACTTGGGGCTCTGATGTGCTCATCCTCAATGTGACTGTGCTCATCTGGTTTCAGCAAGCTCACGTGCACGAGCCTGGGGTCCAGGTCTTCAAAGAAGTGCATGTCGCTGGTGTTAAAACAGGGGTCGTCATAGAAATCATCAGCCGTGGGGATGGGGAAAGGAATATCCGACAGTTCCATCTTTACTGGCCAAAAAGAAAAATATCAGAGTTGAACCCAAAATTCAGTGCGCCTCTGGAACTTTTTCAAATGCCCTGAAAAATTAATTCTGCAGAATAAATGTTCCTGAAACTGTTGAATATTTAAGGATTTGGTGTCTTTATCGCACTGACTGCGTCTACCCTTCAATCCACTTGTTGCTGAAGAGGTTCCACTGACACCTTATATCCTGCTGCAGACAAGTGAAGGCGTGGCCCGTGGATGACTCTCTGGCCAATAAGACAACTGACAATCGTTGGCTAGGCGGGGCGTATTTAGGCAGGACAAGATTTATTAAGTGGATGAATTAATTTTACCACATTGACAAAATTTCTGTCAAAAATAAACAATACAAATTGACAGCTGATTTTAACAAAATACATAATTGAACATTTCATTGAGACAGGTTTTATATCAATATATACATTTTGCATATGCGGCCAAATAATTTTTTTATTTGTTTTGTCATTTAAAGCAGTTACAGGCTATCCTGTAACCTATCCTATCCATCTATCGACACACGAAATATTTCACACAAATACATAACAATCCCTAAAAACATAGTATTAATTATCAAAACAATTATTGTAAAGCTTATATGTACATATATTATTCCATGTTGTTGAGTTTAATGTTTAAATACTCAATATATATTTAGTTGTGATTTGAACATTTTGTATTATAAAAATATAACGTCATCTCTGTAAAAATAGGCCGATAATATTTGGTTTCCTTTTCCAGAAGTTTTATTAAGAAAAAAAAGCTACATTGTTATACTGTACGTTTTTTGTGGATGTTAACTGACTTTATAAGTGGTCACAATTTAAATACATCCAAATGATTACATCGATTTATAAATATATATATTTTCAACATCGGGACTTAATTCTTTCTTATAATTCATCATATAATTCATGATTAAGTGACAAATGGAAGTTAAGTTACAATTTGATTAAAAAACGCGAAATCGGGCGCGCTACGATTTTGAGAAATATGTTGGGCTTATAAACGTTACATAATAAAGTGGTAAACTATTACAAAACGTAAAATAACTAGTGTCGGAATTAATATTTCCGGTAAAAATCCTGTAAAACTATATCAAATAATACATTTTGAAAATAGACAAACTTTACACGAGTATTTTGCCTGTTTATAT
>JAOUQT010045122.1:0-10980 GCA_025769995.1 Xyliphius kryptos
ATGTGTGTGTGTATTATGTATATTTATTCCTTGAGAGAATTTTTAACAACACTGATTTATAAAAGGACAAATCGGCATGCTAGATGTCAGTGCTAAATTGTTAAAACAAGTCTGCTTAAGATTCGACACTAGTGTGTCTGATGGCAAATCACATTCTTCATCCATTACCCTATGTCGTCATCTCTTCTGTCTGTTGCCATGGTTACCTGGCTCCTCATCAGTGATTATATTCTCTCAGACTACACTGTTCAACAATATTAGAAAGTTAAGATGCATAAATCAATATGAAGTGCTCATTTATGTGTTTACAAGTATAAACTTATTAAGATTTAAATGGCAGTTAAAATAATGCAAACGTTAGTGTAAAGAAAAAAACAAAACAATTCAAACACAAAGGGGAGGGAAGGAGAAACAAAGAAGATATGTTGTTTATTGGTCTAAGTGTATTTAAACGAATCATTGAACAGCGTAGCAAGAACCTTTGAGTTTCAGCACCAAAGAAATGGACAGCTACTTTGCAAGAGCGTTCAAAATACGATTATCACATATCTTACGATTTTATCTTATAAGAGCAGATTTAAATGCCAGTTAAATAATGCAAAAGTTAAATTAGTGCAAAGAATAATATACTAAAGCACACACAATGAGGATGAATGGCGGGAAAAAAAGATATGTTGTTTATCGGTCTAGGTGTATTTTAACGAAACATTGAACAGTGTAGCAAGAACCTTTGCGTTTCAGCACTTAAGGAGTGGACAGCTACTTTCCAAGTTTAATTATAAAGAACCAACTATTCTTCTGTATGACTCATAGTTGAAAAAAAAATGTGTGTGTCTGTGTGTATGTGTGTCTGTGTGTGTGTGTGTGTGTGTGTGTGTGTGTGTGTGTGTGTGTGTAAAATTATGGAGGATGTGAGATAAATGTTAAATGTGTTGGTTTAATACAACGTTCTTGATTCCACGGAATAACAGGATTTGCAGCGTTGTTTCAGAACCCCCAATGCGGACAGCTCTATTAAATGTCTGCTGTAAAACACAGCAAGCTGACGTCAGAATGTGGAGTTCTGCTGCAGCACCCTGCAGTCACAGCATCTCCAAACCCTTATGCTTTGGCTTTAACAGCAGTCTCTAGATTTTTCTCTTTAAATGATATTTTTAAACAATAAATATGCTTTTATCTTACAATTTCAGATATCCAACCTATCTATAATGAATATATTCAGAAATAATATGTGATGTTAAACATATAAAATATAAAAGTCTATGGTCTATAAGGGTCTCTAAATATACTTACCTGTTTATCCAGATGAGCAGTTGGGAGATCAGACACTGATGATGGACCAAAGAATCTGGCTCACAATCTCTATTCTAGGTCATGTTAAAGGTGTTAAGGATAAGGCTTTGTTTGGGCCAGTCATGTTTTAGAACATCAAACTTACACAATTTTGGCTTTACGACCATACAAACGTGTGCACTGGGGCACTCATGCAATGTAGAAAAGGGCCTTTGTCTATAAAGTTGTCAAAATGCTTGACAATGTGCTACAATCAATTAAATAAAATGATAAGAAGGTGTGTCTTAATGCTTTTGTTAATATATTATATGTTTCTTGTGAAACGATTTTGTTATTTTCTTTTATAAGACTGTAGAGAAATTGAAGTATGCTAAAAAAATACAGTGCCAAAAAATAGGAACCATTACATGCTTTTTACCCCTTCAGCTCTCTTTTGGTTTAAACCTTTCACTCTGACTCACACTGCAGCATGTTTTATCAGTGGTGCTGCTTCCTGAACACCAATCCAGACTCCTTTAAAATGCATTCGCATCCCAGCCAAGAAAAAAGGGGGTTACCATGGCAACGGCTGAAGGAGAGGGGACAATGGGTTGAAGTGATTTGCGGTGGGGGTTAGGCATGTTTTATGGACTGTATCTTAACTGAGCGCCTGCAGCCCATAAATATTAGAGCATGAACCTACACAGCACCTTGTGTTGCACCTATATGATTTTAGAAACAAAGACAAAACAGAAATTAAAATAAGACAGGAAAATAAAACTCTAAGTAGGAATAAATGAGCAGATAAAATGTCTTGGTGTGCTTTGGTTCTCTAATAATGGGGGCAGTACTGTGGATATTATTTTGTCTGAGTGGGTGTTTGCCTGTGTCTTGAATTACTTCTTTCTTTTAAAGTCTTTAAACATGGTGCACAGTATTGTTAAAGATCTTTGATCTGAGACATCTTACTGTGTATTTAGGGTGCAAGATCCTAGACAGACATCAGACTCTAATTCTCCACTAACTCATGCATGTGAGAAAAGCTTCTGCCATAAAGGGATGCCAGACATATTTTGCAATCTTTTGTGCATTATTTCCTTCTACACATTATGTGACTTTCTTTACAATAGATGACTGCCTTTTATTTCATTTGAACTCTAGCATTAAACTTCAGACTATTCCATGTAATTTTGAATCACTGACACAGTCTTTATTTATGCTGATGACATTATATCCCCAGCATTGAGCCTACGTATCACAAGGTGTTTAACAGTAGTATACTACTCTGCATGAACAAGGTAATGTGCCAGGACTGGCTTGTAAGGCAAAAGCAAGTGAGCGTTATGTCACCGTCGCCTCAACTCCCCTGGCAGTAGGGCTTTTCACTCATGACTGGTGGCACTAACTAAAATGACTAAGGTGTGCAAGGTTCCCCTTTCATGTCAATGTTTTTTTTTTTAAATTGCACCAAGGATATTTGCTCTCTCTTACTGTTAAGCTACATCAGCTTGGTGAAGTGGCACAATTTCAGTTGTAAAGGCACATGCCCTTTTAGATATATTTTTCAATTTATATGGTGAAGTAAAAGTGGTATGTTACTGGAGATATATATTCGGTAGCACTTTACATAAATCCGGTATATGCTTTATTAATACATACATGAAGAATTCATGATGCTTTATGACATTTCTCACAAGCCTTTATAAATGTACTTAGATTTTAAAAACCACAATCATAAAGTGTTATAAAGAAGCTGCCATAAGGCTTTATAATATAATGTGACATAATGCATTTCTAAAATGTATACCATATTTTAATCATTCTTTAACTTATTGTAGAAACCAGTTTCATGATGCTTTATAAAACTATTGTATTGTATTGTATTCAACTATTTCCTCTTTAAAATGGCTTTATAAGTAATTATAACAGTTTATGAGAAATATTAAAATGCATTATGAACATTACAATGATTTGTATATGTGTCAATAATGCATTATTAAGCCACGTGTTATTCCATTATATTCATTGCTTTTGTTTTTAAGTTTATTATTGTTTAATGAAAGTATTACAGTTTAGTTCTGTCTAGTTATTGCTTTTTCTGAGCCCTCCACATAAAAGGAGAACAGGATATTTGCAGTTAAAATGTTCCATAGCTTCGTAGCAATACATAATCCAGTTTTTTTCTTTATTATTCTAAAACTGTAATGCATTTTAATCTTTGATATTAAATATAGTGACCACATCAAAGACCATGTCTGCTGTCAGGTGAGCTCGGCTCACCTGCCTTATTTTGGTTTACGTGTCTCGTTTTCATTGGTTGAGCTTTCGTCACGTGACAAGGACTTTTTGTATTTGTACTCCTTGGTTCCGGTCTGTCTTTGTCGCGTCTCATTTATATTGTCCCGTTAGGTGTGTTGGTTTGTGTTTGTTATTCAGTGTTTAATCCGTTTGTATTAAACGCCTTATTCTTCAAACCTCACCTGGATCCTGCTCCTTCTAGCTCCCCCCCCCGTGCGAGCTGATGGTAGCTCCCCTCCGTGCGAGTTACCATAATTTCTAACAACCAGCAGCCTAGCGTGACATCTGCACTTTTGATAAACATATTAAAAAAGAAAACATGATCTAGCGTTCTAAAAATTTATTCATTCAAGTAATTAATTTTTTTATATACATAACCACAAGGTAAATTTTCTTAGTTCTCAAAAGCATGACACATGTTTTGACTGAAACACAGAGATTCTGCTGTTCTTTGTTCTTAGTCTTTACTGATATTCATTAAAAGCTGACTAAAAGCAACTTATTCTCTGGGAAGAAAAAAATCTATTTACTGTGTGAACCAGACTCCCTTTCCCCAGCTTCCTCCTGCTCTTCCTCACTCTCCTCTTCAAATTGCTATGGAAACAAGGTTGTCAACCCAGCTTTACCACCCACAGCATAGGATATAGAGCATACGAAAATTAAACACAAAACAGCCAGAATATAAATCTGAAAAAAACCTTCTAACTCATCTTGCTGTATTCATTTCCATAACAAAAAAAACAAAAAAAATATATATATGTATTGCTTGCATGGTTCATATGTGTGATAGAAGTCTATCAGCAGGATACACTAAAACGCACATCTGTAGTAATCAGTTGTATGTGTCTGTGCTAGTGGAACTAAATGAAACACCTTAATGCGAGATGTTTCTTTAATCTTTGTACATAGAGTGTACGTATTGTTTGTCACCACTGAGACTAGTGCATTTAACTTTAGATATTTTTACCAGCAATATGTTTTTTTTTCTGAAGTCTTGCAGCTTCCCTTCAGCTGTTGGTAACTGGAGCCTTTGAGCATGTTTTAGATGGATCAACTGTCTGTCTTATTTATACTTATCTGTTATTTGTCTCTATGTTTTGCATTTTTATAAGACTGAGCAACTATCTTCAGTCACTGCAGTTCAATGCAGAACTGTCACGATGGAATAAATCAAAATGGGGAGGATTAAACTGTTCATTGACGGGTTGACTAAAATCATGAGAGAAGAAATCAGCTCTAAATCAGTGTCCCTCATTTAGAATTTTACTCGCTTCTGCTCAGAAAAGCTGTCTTATTTAAAAAATACACCGTACTCCACCATCGTCATGGCAACTCTTGCATCAGCCTTGACGTCAGCCATTTTGTGCAAAGTAGGACAGAATGGGTAGTGTAACAAGATGGAGGAATTTTGAAGTCTGTAAAAAATAATAATAAAAATCTAATTATGTGTCTGATATATAAAAATATTAAATCTCAGACACTTCATTAGTCTTGTTTTTTTTTACATACTTCTCAACCTCTCAGTACTGAAGTGACACTGATGTGTTAATAGTGAAGTAGTGTATATTGCTCTGGCATGATAGGGTGGGACACAGCAGAGTATTTTAACACCTCAGTGTCACTTGACTAATAAATATCCATAAACTCAAAATGCCACCAGATTTTTGTAGGCAGTGACCTGTGAACATCAGAGGAATTAGAGGATGTCTAACATAAGTGCAGATAAGATACTGTCTCTAATTTTACAATTCTAATTCTACAAGTTGGAGCAATGAGGTGGACGTGTAATAGAGTGTACAATAAGTGGATACAGGCTTTGTAAACTTCAGCAGCACCGTTGTGTGTGAGATTTTGTATAAGTGCAGCACAAATTAATAGATAATCAACATGTCTGTGTCAATGCAGTGCTGAGAATCATCCACCTGAATCATACCTGCTCTGTGGTGGACCTGATTAATGGAACTGATTTTTTGTTATTTAAAAACACACATTTTTGCTACTGAGCCAATCACTGGTGACTTTTATAATATAAGACTTTGCAGTCCTTTAATAGCTTTTTGTATAAACAAAACATGTTCTCGACTCATAGGGCTGTGTAACAGTGTGCCTGAAGCTTTGGTGCCGACTGAGCCATGTAGAAAATCTTCTCACTGTTGGTAATGATTAAATCACAGACTTCTTTATTCAGTAAGCCTTACTGCTATACAGAGGATGAACTCTTTATTTAATCTCTTTATTAAATGTGGGTTTAATTGAAATCTGTAATATATGTTTTGTTTCATGTTTTATGTTTTGAAAAAAAAAATGTTCATCATCATATTCTGAACATCCCTTCTTATTAATTATGTTTTTCTTTAATGAGACTTAAATGGCTTATTTAATCCATTTGATTTGCCTTTGACAATTGTGAGACTATGAGATTAATTTCTGGTTTATAAAGACACGTAATGTCTGGCTGACTGAAAGCACTGTCCATAAAGGCTGACTGGTCTTTACAAAACCCTGTGGTATTAACTTGAATAGGGCTTCGCCTGTGAGTCAGGCCCACTTGTCCAACATCTGAAATCACAACGTTCTAGTTGAATGGTTGAAAACTTTTTAAAGATATGCTCCAAATCTTGTAGAACGTCAGAGGAGTTATTATAAATGCAAATTGGGATTGAGATGTTATAAACGCTGTTTTAGATGTTCTAAGCAGTCACTATGATTGTTGGCCCATTGAAAGCATTCGATTAGTACAACTGGATAATAAAGACCTTAGTTTAGTTCCTTTCAGTTTTTATTAGAGTAGAACATTTTTATCCCTGCTAAAGATATTACGTGGATGGCAAAAGTTTTTCTTAAGAATATAAACACTGTTAAAAGACAGTGACGGAAATGTTTGTGAGTTATGACAAACTTTTATTTTAAATGTAAGTGGTCCAATAATAAACAAAAACAAACAAATTAACAGGCATATAAATATCTGCGAATAAAATAAAAAGAGCATGAAGGGCTAAGCAGTTAAGAAGAAGGTTATCACAGATGAAGGTATTCAAGCAGCAGACAGACATTTAATTATATTCATACAGACAGTGATGCCATTCAGGTAGCTTTGAACAGTTTGATTTGAATTACAAACACAGAGGACTATATAAAGCTGGAAATTTAAGCTAAAATCACAAGATGTCTTCTTTTTTTTAGTTTTTAAAGAAGATAGAAATAAATGATTAGAAAGAACAAAGTGTCGGAAAACACAAAAATATTCACAAAGTTCACAAGCTCTAATCTACCTTTGCATTTATTTATGTTAACAGATGTTGAAGGTTAAATGTACTTGTTGATTATTCATTAAGCTTAAAGCGTTTGTATCTATAACTACATTAATCGGGGTTTTTTTTTTGCCATTTTGTTGATTTTTTTCCTAAAAAATACTGAAACATTCCTGTGTTAGCCTGATATATGGTTTTTACACGTTGGTTATTTACAAGGTGATAAGGGGTTGGGCATTTGGGACATACATAACATAGGACACAAATTTTTGAGCCATAATTAAGTGAACAAACAGCAGGATTAAATTGTTGGTTCAATTATCTGTATCAACACAACCAGATTACTGTGTCCCTAAAGTATTAGGGTTCTTATGCCAACATTTACTCACACAGTCAATATTAAAAGCACAGACCAAGGGCCTGGGTAACAGCGATTTTATCAAGGTTCAGTAAAGTAAAAGCATGTTTTATTTAACGCTGGTCCACAGGATTGATTTTCACTAATATTATATATTATATTAGTTTAGGATAAATAACATTAACTTTTCAAGTTAATCGACACAATTGAACATTTTCTTAGCGGCGCAAGATCAAATTCAATCGTTAATAATCAGACTTCTTTATGGACAACTTTCCATGTCAACTTTTTTATTTGCTGGTTAATGAAAGTTGTTGTTCACTGTGACGCACACAGTTAAATTTAATACCATTTCTACACTGCATAGCTTCTCAATACTCGTCTTATCGTTAAGGTGGATCATGCAAGGACATGGGGTTATGGCACATCCTCTTCAAAAAACCTAAACATCAACATTTTCATTCTTGCCACCACACGAAGCATCTAATTTGCATTAAAATAAAACCACAAAAGAAATCTCAACATGACAGAAATAGCTTTACATAGATAATGTTACAATACAGGTCTCAGAACAGAATTCACTGTTTTGAAGAATCTGAACACACGTGTCATATTTTTAGTGCCTTGTAATGTTTAACCCTACAGTACAAAATGAGCAAAAGGAGACTGTAAAGACTGTAGACTAAAGACTACACAAAGCAACTTTAATCTCAGCATTTAACAATTTTCTGATTATTGTAGGCTAGTTCCAAGCGAGGGGAAATGTGAACATGCTAAAAAGAGAAACTCTTAGATCCTGGCTGTAATGCTGTGTACAGCTGACCATCGCTACATCCCACTTCACTTCTTGTCTTTCTTGGTGGCCTTCTTTTTGCTGGCCGGGGTCGGGGCTGCTTTAGGTATGTCAGCAGCAGGGGTGATCTGGGGAGGTGGCTGAGGAGGTGGGAGGGCCTGCTGAACCATCTGCTGCTGCGGGTTAGCCGTCAATGTAGCTGTGCTGCCGGGGATGTAGACATTCTGCCGGTAGTCGGGGACGTACTGAGCATTGTAGCGGGGACCTAGAGTTGCTGTGGTCTCACCTGTCAATTGGAGTGAAAAGGAACATTGGTGGAAGGTATGGGAGTACGGGGGTAAGAGAAAACAGAAGAAAATGTTATAGTTTTAATTACATAGCTTTTTTAAAAAAGTTTCCTTCTCATACTTCCTAAGATTTAGAATGAATTCTAAATGAATTCTAGAATTCTTTGCTACCATCTGGGAAGCGTTTTCGTGCTCCAAAAGCCAGAAGAAGCTTTCTCCCACAAGCTATTCGAGTCCTCAAAGAAAACAGCATTTAGGACTAAATACACAATGTCTAATTTATATGTATATGTATGTAGACACGTGAACATCCTGAACATATGTATATGTATATAAGTATATGCATGTATACTGTTTTATATGTAGGTATATGTATGGATTAGTACTTGTGTATTTAGTAGTTATGTATTTATTATAACATCTGCACAGCACATGTAGCATTATGTTGCACAGTCTCTGCACTAGCTGTCACTTTCATACACTTGGGCACTTTAGACTGACCGTCATAATTATATTGCTAATTCTTCAATGTCAAATGTTTAAATTGCTTTTTAATTATATTGTTAATTGTTCTGGTTATACACTCCTACTTTAATTACTTTTTATGTATGTATGTGTACAAAAGTCACAAAAATTTCACTGCTAGTTATACTGTGTATGACCATGTACGTGACAAATAAACCTTGATTTGATTTGATAAGCATGCCCACTGGTATACAGCGCATGTATAGCTAATATCACTGAAGCAAATGCTTTGTGAGTGGAGAGCAGTACATATCCCAGAATGCTCTGCTGGTGTTTTGATGGGTCAATCACAGCAGACAAAAAAATATGTAAAATACAAGCCTGTTTGTCTTTTATGTGAAGCCAATGTGGCTATAACCAAGGATTACAATAGATGACACTATGAAACGAAACATCACATTTATAACAAGGACCTAGACATGACTTAAAGACACCACAAGAACGAGAAGGTGAAAATAATTTTGTTAATTCAAAAATATATATATATAAATATATATAAATATTAATGTCTGCTAACCATGGGATATGCACGACAATGCCCCATCCTCTTTTGTTTCTTAACATGAGGACCGCTTTATATAAAACAACAATTTCTGTTATACAAATTCCTGCATCAGGAATATTTGTTTCAATCTGTCACATATTTCTGGAAACATGTCATCGACAAAACTTTTGCTCTTGAACCTTAAAGCATGACTGTAACCTTCGTTTGCCAACATTGGGATACTTTCAAAGACATGCTATCCGTTGTTCTTATCCGTTCATGCTTCCAAGTCATGGAAGCATGGTTATACAGTCTGCTCATCATTGTGTGTCAGGGTGTCAGGGACAAAATTGTCAACCAACACAAGATTGGAATGGGCTACAAAGCCATAAGTAAGAAGCTGGATGAGATAATGACAACTGTTGCAATTAATTGGAAGTGGAAGAAGTACAACATTACTGTCAAATGACCTAGGCCTGGAGTCTCATTGATTATGGGAAAGGTTCAAAATCAGCCAAGAACTACACGGGAGGAGCTGGTTAATGATCTCAAGGCAGCTGGGACCACAGTCTCCAAAACACAAACATAAAGAACAGAGCCATGCATCGTAAAATCCTAGGGAACAACCTCCTTGCCTCCACCAGGGCACTGAAAATGTGTTGTGGATGGGTCTTTGAGCATGACAACGACCCAAAACATACAGCCAAAGCAACAAAGGAGTGGCTCCAAAAGAAGCATATCAAGGTCAAGGAATGGCCTAACAAATTTCCTGATCTTAATCTCATAAAAAAAAAAACTATGGAGAGACCTGAAGCATTGCGTTTCCAAATGCATGCCTATAAACATGAAAAATTTGGAGATGATCCTGAAAGAGGAGTGGGCCAAAATTACTCCTTGAATTGTGTGCAAACCTTATAAAAACTACAAGAAATGACTGACTGCTGTGCTTGTCAACAAGGGTTTTGCCTCCAAGTATTAAATGATATTTTACTAGGGGTCAAATACTAATTTCCTTTAACAAAATTAAGTGTCACTGTTAAAATAAATCTCATTAAATCATGAGATGTTTCTTTTATTTTTTTGTATTAAAAATTTTCAAGTCAGTGACCAAATACTTATTTCCTCCACTGTATAAATGGGTCATTTAGAGCAGCCCATTTATCTTGACTCCATGTTCTTGGACTGTTGGAGGAAACTGGATAGCCTGGAGAAAACCTACGTGAATACAGGGAAAACATGGAAAACTAAGCAAGTTAGTAAACATGCTGTATATATATATAGTACAGGCCAAAAGTACAGGCCACCTTCTCATTCAATGCGTTTTCTGTACTATTGCATTTTCACGACTATTTTCATTGTAGATTCTCGCTGAAGGCATCAAAACGACGAATGAGCATATTTGGAGGTGAAATAACTGAAACTATAATATAAAACATGTTTTCTGTTATTTCACCTTTTTTGTTAAGTACATAAATCCATGTGTTCATTCATAGATTTGATGCCTTTAATGAGAATCTACAATGTAAACACAGTCCGCGCGTTGAAAAAAAAAACGCATGGAATGGGAAGGCGTGTCCAAACTTTTGGCCTGCACTGTATTTATGCAAATGTATATATATGCAAATATGCACAGTTCTCAGTGGGTAGGGTGTTGGACTATCAATCTAAGGGTTGGGGGTTCAAATCCCAGCTCCACTGAAGTTACCAATGTG
>JAOUQT010045130.1:0-10980 GCA_025769995.1 Xyliphius kryptos
CAAAGGAATAAAAAACTTTACAGTTTAAATTGACTTACCTTTATACACTTTCACAGAGAACAAATAAGTCAATAAACCCCTATGGTAGGAGCGCTAACAGCCAGTTACCAGGAGACGGCAGCTACCATGTGATTCATCACTTCTTATATTGCTGTTTGTGTTTGCCTGACCAGACAAGTTGAATCTTGAGTTCTGGTTACTTGACACTTCTGGTTTGCTTCTTGAAGATGAAGTTTATGCATTTAGATCTATAAAAACAGACATTAGGACAAATAAAATAAATGGGTTAACATTAGGATACAGATACAGAACAATTCAGCAAACAAACTGTTTTGGTCAAAAATCTGTATTCACAATTTGTAATTGTTCAAAAATTACTGCTTAGTCTTATTTATATAACTCTTTATATTCTAACTGTCATGGCGCAGTATGCGAATCACAGGCGGAGGAGGTGTTCCACAAAAAGTGAGGTTTTATTCTTAACAAATCAACTAAAATAAGTCCCTCGCCGGGAACCATAAAGGGGGGGAACTCCCCAACGCTAACCACACTCAGTAGTGCGGCAGAACTAACAAATAAGCTCAAACCGCGGCAAACATAACACAGGAACTGGAATGAGGAAGATCAGGCTTAGGAGCAGGTGCTGTCCGATTTCAAAACTGAGCCTGTAGATTAACGTCACCACCAAGAGTCCTGACATCACCCTCCCCTTTAAGGTCCCGTCTCGCAGGGCAGCGAGACACGGACCTCCACTTACCCTGGTGGCGGGGCCGACCCCTAGGTCTACGAGCAGGGCAATTAGGGTGACGCGCATGAAATTCTGTGATGAAATCCTCGTCCAAAATGTCCTTGGGGTAAACCCAACTCTGTTCGTCAGGTCTTAACCCCTCCCAATCCACCAGATACTGTAACCTTCCCCTTCTTCGTGAATCAAACAAGGCAGCCACACGATAAGCAGAAGGGGTGGAGCGTTAGCTGAAAAATTCCCCTCTATCCAACCTGATTCCAATGGACCCGACACATAAGGCTTAAGTAATGACGACAGGGTGTACTCTCATCTTGGGCGGAAGAGATAATCTAAAAGCCACCTCATTTATCTGCTTTTCAATCCGGTGTAACGAGAGAGTAGTTTGCGAGAGCCACTACATCAAAGGTTGCGCGTGCTCAACCACACTAAGTTGCCCACCCGATAGTTGGGCGCAGGTGTGCGGCGGCGGTCCGCCCCCTCCTTGTTACAGAGCAGCGTGGCGCAAATGCGTTGATGCACCTGCAGCCATACTCCCTCGCTTTTGTTGAACCAGTCATCCACGGTGGTTGCGTTTGTGGCCTCAGGGTACCAGAGAACAAATAGGGGTTGGTTTCCTAGTACACATTGGAACGGAGTTAAACCAGTAGCCAAATGGCGCAAAGAGTTTTGTGCAATCTCGGCCCAGGGGAGGAAACGCGGCCAGTAAGTAGGGTTGTTGTTGTCACACATACATCCGCAAGAACTTATTGAGCTCCTCATGGGAGCGTTTGCACAAGCCATTGGTCTCCGGATGTTGACCCAACGAGACGACAGACGACAGATGTAAACTGCGAGCCACGGTCAGACAATATGTCTTCAGGAATGCCAAATTGTGCTGAACATGTGCTGAAATAACAGCTCGGCAGTCTGGAATGTCGAAGGAAGGCCCTGTCATGATGGTATTAAAACCCTGGGATGGGGGAAGATCCATAATGAAATCAATGGCCAGGTGCGACCATGGGCCTGCTGGCACGGGTAACGGCAAAAGCTTGCCGGCCGGCAGTGTCCTGGGGATCTTACATGCAGCACATATCAAGCATGACTTCACAAATTCGTGAACGTCCCTGTTAAGGGACTCCCACCAGTACTTCTCCCTAATTATGTCCCCTTGGCGCCCCTCACCCGGGTGGCCCGTACAAACCGAAGTGTGTGCCCACGTGATGAGCCGATGGCGTAACTGAGTGGGAACGTATATACTATCAACGGGGCAGCTGGTTGGAGGCGGTATGTTAGACAGACTACGGCGTAACTCAGAATCAAACTCCCACTGCAGAGTGCGGATGAAACAACGTGGAGACAGAACCGGAGTGTTAAACTCTGGGTCCTCTTCATGCTTGTCATGAAGACGTGAAAGGGCATCGGCTACCCAATTAGCTCTCCACCGGACAAAACGAAAATTAAAAATCAAAACTATTAATGAAAAATGACCAACGTGCCTGACGTGCGTTAAGCCTCCGTGAATTTTTAAGATACTGGAGTTTTTTGTGGTCAGTCACCACCACAAATGGCAGGTTAGCCCCCATGAGCCAATGGTGCCATTCCTCTAAAGCGAGTTTAACCGCAAGGAGCTCCCAATCCCCAATGGAGTAATTACGCTCCGCAGGAGAGAATTTTCGAAAGAAGAACGCGATGGGATGCAGCCTCGCAGGGGAACCTATGCGCTGGGACAACACAGCCCCAGCCCTGACCAGAGAAGCGTCAACCTCAAGTATTAACATTCTCTCCGGGTCGGGCAACGCCAGAAGTTGGAGCTGATAAAAAACATTTCTTAAGCTCTTGGTTTACCCCTCAATACCACTGTAATGGGCGCCAAAATATCGCTGAACGACCTAATAAATCTTCTGTAAAAATTAGCAAAGCCAAGAAATCGTTGTACATCGCAGACGGTGGAGGGCGTAGGCCAGTCGAGGATGACACGAACCTTAAGGGTGTCCATCTGTAGGCCCGAGGACGAGATGGTGTTTATCTAAAAAGTCGACCTGAGATCGATCAAACTCACATTTCTCCTCTTTCATATATAAGTGATGTTGGAGCAAACGATGTAGAACCTGTGTATGAAGCTCCTCAAGAGTAGAGGAGTAGATGAGGATGTCGTCAATATAAACCACTACACAAGTGTCAAGGTACTCACGTAACACGTCGTTCACAAAAGCAAGAAATACCGCAGGGGCATTAGTAAGCCCGAATGGCATGACGAGGTACTCACAGTGGCCCGTGGTAGTAACAAACGCCATTTTCCACTCGTCCCCCCTCCTAATGCGCACCAAGCTGTACGCATTGCGGCGATCCAATTTAGTGAACCAGGTCACTTTCCCTAACTCCAGGCAATTTAGCGTTTTCGACTAAGTCAATAGCGCAATCATAAACTCTGTGAGGGGACAAGGATTAAGCACTTTTAGCACTAAAGACCTCCGCTAAATCAGCGCACTCCACAGGGACAAATGAGGGGAGTTCTGACTAAGTAACCGCAGTAGATACTGAACGAGTCTTCCTCCCCCGTGGGGCTGATACATGCCGAATAGCAAAATGAAGACTATTGCAAAATCTGTCTGCCGGACCAAGTGATGACGGGGTCATGCAGCTGCAACCAGTGTAAACCTAAAATGACAGAAATGGGAGAGGTGATAAGAAAAAATGATAAACTTTCACAATGAATGCTGTTGGTAATGAGAGTAAGTGGTTCAGTCTAATGGGTAATAATCCCTGGATGTGCCAGAAACCCATCCACTCCACATATACGCTGCGGTTCAGAAAGTGGTAAGGCACGGATGCCCAATTGACGTGCAGTGTTCAAATCAAGAAAGTTCCCCTCCGCCCCTGAATCCACCAGGACCTTGGAAAGGAACCTCCTGTTCCGCACCACCAAGCAAACAGAGATCGTAAGCATTTTGTTAGAGGTTATATAAGCGCTTACCCCATCCTGGTCGCCAGTCCTCTCAGAGCTACCCCTCGTTTTCGCCACCCCTCGTGCACGAAGGATGGGGCAAGCTGAGACTTGATGCTCCGCCTTTCCATAATACAAACATAACGCCGTACGCAAACGTCCTCTCTGAGGGTGACAAACGTACTGAGTCCACCTGCATGGGGGTTTCCCTCTGAGGGCAGGCAGCTAGACCCATGCTAGCGGAGGGGTCGATGGCAGGACGAAGTCGAGGAGTGGTGGTGGGTACATGGCTGGTGATCAACTGATCCAGCTGGATGGCGAGATCTATCAGAGTGTGAAGAGAACAGTTTTTATCACGACCAGTGAGTGCGATCTGTACTTCCGGACGTAATCCCTCCCAGAAGTGAGCGATCAACGCCATTTCGTTCCAACCTGAACGCTATGCGAGTGTATGAAACTCAACAGCGTATTCAGAGGTGGGGCGTGACCCCTGACGTAGTCTCATCAACAGTGACCCCATAGATCTTCCCTGGTTGGGGTGGTTGAAATTTAATTTAATTAAATTCAGTGTAGGGTCCAGACCTTTTTTGACTTAATTTCTAATTTAAGGGTCACCAATGTTTTTGACACTCAAATACTTCAAGTGTAGTAAGTATTATGAGGTACTACAAATGTTTACAGATTTGTTGTTCAATAAAGTTTGATAATCCACATTTGGCAGATATTAACATTTTTAAGATGTATAAAATGTAAAAAATTACATTGTTTAATTAAAAACAATATGGTGTTGGTGCTATTTTTAGGTTATTCTGAATACTTTGTGTAATCTCCACGGTCTCTGGCTGAGAAGTGGTCATCTTACTACGCATGGAATTGGTCTTTGAGTTCACTGCACAGTGAAGCCCGTACTCTGAAGACAAGAAAAGTTCTTAAAATAAACTGTAAAAATGTATTCAATATTTTATCCGTTTGTGTAGGCAGTGAACAACGTCTGGTTCCGGACCACGGTCTACCTATTAGTTACCACTGCTATGCACTGTATGGATGAAGTCAGCAGTCCAAGGAGGCTCCAGAGTCTGTTTATAACCAAAAAAGTCAAACTAAGTTATTATAGGTAATAACAATATAACCTGGTGACATCAATTTGGTCTACTTATGACAAAATCTCGTTTTTCTACATTCTTCTGCAGAAGTAGTCTTCTGCTTTTAGTGACTGTGGCAACACACAGCACCTCCATCTGCTGATACCTTCCATGGCAAATCAAATTAACCCAACATACACAAATATTTGTAAGGATAAAAAAAATTGGAATAAAAAAGCAAATGAACTAAGAGGAAAAAAATAGACAAAAAACTAAGCAAGATAAAATGTATGAAGTGAAATTAGAGAGTCTTGTGGGCATAATAAAAAGGTTTTTATAAAAGAAGCACATCACATACTGTTGGCAGCGTTATCTGTCCAAGCATCTGGTATTTGTTAATGCATCAGAGAAATGTCCCTAGTACCTTAGCTAAACACTGCCAAAATCAGAGCATGATAAAACATCTCTTTTAGTGTCTTTGCTTGAATTTCTATTAAACACCATAATAGTTGGCTATTTCTTTTTGTTTTAATAATGGTGGTCAAGTAACAGTGATAAAGAAATGAGTAAAACTGATAAATCCATAGATGTAAATCTTCAAAATAAAAAAAAAATACATTACATACAAAACATCAAACTTTAAGCTTTTACATTTTATTTTATTTTTTTAAAGATGGGCGCATCATTGCACGCATCAGTGCAGCGGCTTCTCGCGCTCCCGGACAAAAGCCCTTTTTAAACAATTTTCACAGCGGCGAAAAAGCCAATTCCATGGGAATCTCGCGTGAGAAATACAGCAAAGACGAACTACTCACTTTTAAGGACAGCATGGCAACAAATACGGCAAATTTGGATAACAACCTTAGAGCCACGCTCGGAAGACTCCAGCTCCCCCAGACACCGGCATGGCGGATCGGAGCGCAGCGGACAACGGAGAAAATAAAACGCTGTGAGCGGTGACAGAAAAGGGGGAAGCGTGGCGGTGTTCTAGCTAGGCTTAGAGCCAACGCTGTTTGCCCCCCGTTTCCATCGCTCTTTCTCTCCAATGTTCGCTCGCTGGAGAACAAACTGGATTTACTGTGCCTACGATTAAATGTTTATGTTGAAATGAAAAACTGTCACGTGATTTGTTTCACAGAGACATGGCTTCAGGAGCACATTCCAGATCATGCATTCCAGCTGCCCGGCAGATGGCTCTTCCAAGCGGATCACAACCGGCAATCAGGAAAAGCCAGAGGTGGCGGCTTGTGCGTCTACATAAATAAAGGTTGGTTTACCAACTGTGTGTTGGTAAACACTCACCGCTCTGAAGCAACAGAACAGCTGACTGTGAGATGTCGTCCACATTATCTGCCTTGCGCGTTTACAGCGGTTTTCTTTATTGCTGTTTACATAGCACTGGATGCTAATTCTAACTACGCGCTGAATCAGCTCACTTCAGAATAAGCACCCAGAGGTGTTTTACGTGGTGGCGGGCGATTTTAACCATGTAAACCTGACGAACACGCTGCCGAGGTTTTACCAACACATTAACATCCCAACACGGGGCAATAACACACTTGACGTCGTTTATACAAACATTAAAGACGCATAAAAAGCCGTCCCCCACCTCGGGCTCTCCGACCACGTCTTCATCTTGTTGGTCCCGGTTCACCACCCCCTGCTGCGACGCTGCAAACCCACACAGAAAACCATCACTGTGTGGCCCAGCGATGCCAGTGCCATGCTGCAGGACTGGTTCGACTGCTCAGACTGGCAGGTCTTCAGGGAGACTGCTGAATGTGAAGCAGAACTAAATCTGGAGGAATACACATCTGCTGTCCTTGGATACATCAGCAAATGTGTAAAGGATGTCACCAACACAAGGACTGTGACCTGCGACCCGAACCAGAAACCCTGGCTGAATGCAGAGGTGGTTTCTCTGCTGAAAAACAGGGATGCTGCTTTCAGGTCCGGCGACTCAAGGCTGCGAGGAAGAGAGCTGACTGCAGGGGTATGCTCAAAAATCCAAGGACACTTCTTGTCCCGGGATCCATGTAGCATGTGGCAGGGCATTAAGTGCATCACAGACTACAGACCCAAAGATGCACAATGTCCCAAAGACCCCACTCTGCCTGAGACCCTCAATAAGTTGTGAGGACCCTCTGTCTGATGGAACTAATGGAACTTAAAATATATTTTTTTAAAATAACAATTTATTATATTAAGTATTTAGCACTAAAGAAATTGAATAATGTACTTGAAATCTTAAATGGTTGGAACTAAAAGGTCTGTGCAGAACGATAGAAGGAAAACAGCAAAACAATTCTAAAACTCAAAATTGATCAGAACTTAATTTTAACCACTTCCATTGTTAGAATTCAGTTGGTGCTAATTCGTGAATTTATTTTAAAATGCTATTACAAAATATCTGACAGTAACATTATTAGAATTCACTCTAAAGTTTTAAAACTCTAAAACAATTAGTTTTTAAAAATACTGGGGTCCCCTTTTTGTTTGAAAATGCCAGGCTGCATTTAATGTAAATAGCTAGAAATGTCAAGGTTACAAAACAGTAATGCAAGCACATAATTTTGTTTTTTGGGTCTTATTAGTAACAATGTATTCTTTCCCAATTCATTCATAGTTTAAGGTATATTTTGTATCTATGCAACTACATGCTGAGTAAAAATTCTGCTCTCAGTTTAAACCGGCACTGGCAAACCTAATTTACATTAAATGCTTTGCTGTAACAGGGATCACTATGAAATGTAATAAAAATTTGTAAAAATGTAAAAAAGATGTGTGCGAACAAAGCAGAAACACGGACTGACTGATCTTAGTAGGCAACAGAGTCATAAGAAAGCATCGGGTGCAGCACTCACTGCTTGATTAAAAGAACATTGGCAATCTGGACTAAATGAAAAAGCATGATTAGCTTCACGATATTTATTTCCATCTCCATGCTAAGACATCTTAAAAATCAATTTCACACCAGTTTAAGACATGGTGCATTTGACTTCAATTAAGTCTTTAATTCCTTTGCATGGGGTGGACACAAAGACAGACAAACAGTAACTAATAGCCATGAATCTATGGCCCTATCCAGACATTTCAGTTACAATGAGCTTTAAAGGCAACGAAATGAAGGAGAAAAAAAGTGCTGTATTAATCTCCAGAGGATGTAAGATTGTCCACATGAAAACAGAAAAGAACTCTGTGCCCCTTTCATACAACACAATATAGAACTCATGACAGCTGAGCTGTGTGACCAGCATTAGTGTGGCTTACAAGAGGGTTCATTGTCTACTTTCATGGACTAGCGTAACACCAGCATTCCTAAAAGAAAACAAGACGATCCATTTTTTTTGTTTTGTTTTTTTGTCTCCCGTTCACCGAATATTTGGCAAGCAAAAACTCTCAAAGAAGCTCAAAATCTGCATACAGGTACTTCATTCTATTACACTAGTTGCATGGCAATTCATGTATTTAAGGAAACTCTCAATTGGTTTCAGAGAAAGAAAATAATGCTGCTAGAATGGCCCAGCCAATCACCTGACTTGAATCCAATAGAAAATATATGGAAAGAACTAAATAAGTTCATAGAAGATGCCCACGAAACCTGTTTGTGTGGAAGAATGGGCCAAAATCACACCTGAGCAATGTATGCGACTAGTTTCTCCGTACAAAAGGCGTCCTAAAGTTTTGCCAACTAAGGCAAAGTTTGTACAAAGTATTAAATAAATTTCAGTAAGCATGTTCAATACTTTTTCCCTGTGCCATTCCACAAAATTACACATAATTTAATTTTTGGACATATTTGGTTTGATTTCTTTGTATGTATGGATTACTTGGGTTGTTATCGACATCTGGTGAAAATTTCATGTCAATAGCACCTCTAGAAATATATTTACTGAGAAAAATGGTGACGTGTTCTATACTTATTTCACCCGCTGTATATAATAAAGAGAACACTTAAACAACACAATGTAACTCCTTTCTGGCTGATGTTTTTGTAACATTTTCATTTTGTCAGTTTTCTCACCATAAAGGTAGCATGAACTGTCTACAACACACGGAAGTTGCTCAGATAGTGCATCTTATTCAGGATGGCACATCAATGCCAGTTGTGGCAAAAAGGTTTGCTGTGTCTGTCAGCACAGTGTCCAGAGAATGGATCAGATACCAGGAGACAGGCCAGTACAGAAGGAGACATGGAGGGGGCCGTAGGAGAGAACTTCCACTGCCTTATCAGGAGCATTCCCAGGCATTGTAGGAGGTCATATAGACATGTGGAGGCCTCAAACACTACTGAGCCTCATTTTAACTTGTCTTGAAGAATTGCCACTGAAGATGGATCAGCCTGTCATTTGATTTTTGACTTTAATTTTGAGTATGATTTGAAATCCAGAACTCCATGGGATAGTAATTTTGATAAACATTTTGATCATTTTTATGTTATTTTGTTTTTAATGCATTCCACTATCTACTAAATAAAGATTTTCACCTAAAATATTTTATTCATTGAGATCCAAGATGTGTTATTTTAGTTTTCCCTTTATGTATTTGAATTTGATTGAGCAGTGTATTATATATATATATAGCAGACTACCCGTGCTTCGCTACGGTGACATACTTGTCAGGTGATTAGAACTTATTGTAGGCCAATGTATAAGAGCATGTTCGGTTGTGTTGGCTTGCTGTATAGAAGGAACCATCAAACATAAGGAAGCAAAAAGCATTTAGTTTTTGCAAGAACGTGTAAATGTACAATTAAAGCAGGACCCGTATTTTGTATTGCGTCCCCTGGTTGGCTCCACGTGGGAATTTTTGATATCTCAATGAATGTAGAAACAATCCTGCCTAATTCGAAGTTTAATATCACTATGACTGTAGAGGTTATCCCATATATATCTCTGCCAAATTTGAAGTTTGTGAGGTGAATGGAAGTGCCCAATTTAATCTGGGCCCGTGTTTCAGATTGGGTCCCCTGTTGGGCCCCTGGTGAAATTTTAAAAGTAAAAACATCTTAGCTGTTACAAGTGCATGGTGGGGAATAAAGATGCCAAGTTTCAATGTTGTAGGTAGTCAGGAAGTGGGAGAATTAGTGAGGAGTCAGTGAGTGAGTGAGTGAGGGAGTGAGTGAGGGCTTTGGGTTTTATAGGTATAGATACACATTGCAGTATCTAAAGAAGGCACATATTTAGCTTCTGCCATGCTGGCATACATGTGACCTTTTCCTCTCATTTGCAGATGGGTTAAATGCAGAATAACAGAATGATTGGTATACATTGATAAACATAACTTATTAATTAAACTTGTATGATGTCTTTAGGTCCTTCTAGTGGCGGGCAGTGCATTTCGCACCTGGGCCTTCTAATGCTTCATCTGAAATAATCCACCTGTCAATAACTACTTTATAGCTATAAAAACATCCTATTATCTGTTGCATTGCAGATAGATAACTAGTTGTGATGGTAGAGCACCAACACTGGTGGAGAAAACAGCGCCATCGGCAATGGACTTTGATAAACGATGATTATAGGATAGGACAGCATAGGACAGGACAGGACAGGACAGGTCTTTAATCATCCCATGTGGGGAAATTTGCATGCTCAGCAGCAAAAGGGACAGCAAATGGTAAGTTTAAAAGGTCTTACATTTTTACATCTAGAGAGAAAAGCAATCAGTATATACAAAATAAAAAAATTAGATTTAATGCATATAACACAGCTCGGCCTGATAAACGTGTGCCCCTTCATAAGCTGTAACATCATAGCAAGGGCACAGCAAATCCATTGGTCAACACGTGTGTTTTAATTAATTTAACACAGGTAATGCTATAAATCAAGTTTTATTTTTGTAATAAGTTTTAATTGGCTGAAAATATCCTTTTATTAAAAGTGCTCTCAAGTCAAAAGGCATGTTGACAAAAGTTGAGCTTGCTAGAAAGCCATGTCCCACCAACATAAAATTGTATTGGTTCAAGTAATGGGGGAAACGTAATGGAAGGAAGTGGACAAACCATTTGGTATTATTCAATCAATACCTTCATTTGGAAATATTCATGGACAAAATACACTGCTCAAAAAAATAAAGGGAAAGCTTAAACAACACAATGTAACTTCCAAACCTCCATGGGGTAATAATTTTGATTTCATTTTGATAATGTTTATGTTATTTTGTTCTCAATGCATTCCACTATCTACTACATAAAGATTTTCAACTGAATATATCTTTTAAATAAA
>JAOUQT010045137.1:0-10979 GCA_025769995.1 Xyliphius kryptos
ATACTTAGTTCAGGTTTCTTGGTTGAAAAATAGCTACAGTTTCATAAAACTCGACCGCTGCTGCTGCTGCTGCTGCTGCTGCTGCTACACGCCGAACGCGCTTGCAGGAACTGACGTTGAAGTGTCAATTTTTTGTGTGGCCACCATTGTTTTCTAGAACTGCCTTAACTCTCCTGGGCATGGAGTTTAGCAGAGCTTCACAAGTTGCTAATGGAATGCTTTTCCACTCCTCATGACAACATTATGGAACTGGTGGAAATTTGAGACTTTGCGCTCCTCCACCTTCCACTTGATGATGCCCCAAAAATGTTCTATTGGGTTTAGGTCTGAAGACCTGCTTGGCCAGCCCATCACCCTCAGCCTCTTCAATACAGCAGTGGTCGCCCTAGAGATGTGTTTGGGGTCATTATTGAGCTGGAACACTGCTTGTTTCCGGAAGGAGGGGGATCATGCCCTGCTTCAGTATTTCCCAGTACAAATTGGAGTTCATGTGTCCCTCTATAAAGTGTAACTCCCCAACACCTGCTGCACTTATGTAGCCCCAGACCATGGCATTCCCACCACCATGATTGACTGTAGGCATGACACACTTATCTTTTTACTCCTCACCTGATTGCCGCCACACATGCTTGAGACCATCTGAACCAAACAATTTAATCAGACCATACGACATGGTTCCAGTAATTCGTTTCCTTTGTTGACATGTCCTCAACAAACTGTTTGTG
Organism: Xyliphius kryptos; assembly: GCA_025769995.1. Classification (NCBI taxonomy): domain Eukaryota; kingdom Metazoa; phylum Chordata; class Actinopteri; order Siluriformes; family Aspredinidae; genus Xyliphius; species Xyliphius kryptos. The sequence goes on from JAOUQT010045137.1 coordinate 726, forward strand.
GGCTTTCTTGTGTACAGACTTCAGATGAGGCTTCCCTCTGGGGTGACAGCCATGCAGACCAATTTGATGTAGTGCACGGTGTATGGTCTGAGCACCGAGGGTGACCCCCCCCCCCTTTTAATCTCTGCAGCAATGCTGACAGCATGCCTGCGCCTAGCCTTCAAAGACAGCATTTGGATGTGACGCTGAGCACGTGCACTCAGCTCCTTTGGACGACCAACGCGAGGTCTGTTCTGAGTGGAACCTGATCTTTTAAAATGCTGGATGATCTTGACCACAGTGCTGCAGCTCAGTTTCAGGGTGTTGGTGATCTTCTTGTAGCCTTGGCCATGTTTATGTAGCGCAACAATTCGTCTTTTAAGATCCTCATAGTTCTTTGCCATGAGGTGCCATGTTGGAACTGTCAGTAGCCAGTGTAAAAGCGTGTGAGAGCTGTACTACTAAATTGAAAACATCAGCTCTCTATGCACACCTGAGACCTAGTAACACTAACAAGTCACAATACATTTTGGAGGGAAAATGACAAGCCGTGCTTATTTTGCATATTTAGAGGTGTACTCACTTTTGTTGCTGGTGGTTTAGACATTAATGGCTGTATATTGAGCTATTTTTGAGGCAATAATAAATAGACACTGTTATATAAGGTGCACACAGACTACTTTTCATTGTGTCTGTCATTTTCAGTGTTGTCCCATGAAAAGATCTGCTTAAATATCTGCAGAAATGTGAGGGGTGTACTGACTTGTTCTAGATATACACTGAAATTAACAAAGAAATTGTACCAATACATTTTGATAATACTGGGACTTTTAAGTATTATTGTTTTTATTCATGTATTCATTTGTTTACACTCACATCAGCATTGTGCATTATTTATATTAATATATTACAAATAGAAGGAGGTGTCACTTGAAGCACAGGGCTGCCACTGCAGTGGTCCATATGTGTATTTGTAATCTTTTAGATAAGGTTTCAAATAGAAAATGTGTTGATAATTGATAGGTGCAATTGTAATTTAACAGTATTTATTCTACTTATCTTCTGGTTCCTCATGCACATCAAGAGAAGAATGTTTCAGGTGCTGGGCAAATACACATAGAACAGGGCGCCAATCCATCACTGGGCACACCTTCACTTGCACAGACACACACACACACACTATACAGGAGCAATTATGATCAGCTAATTTACCTTGACATCATGACTGTGGCTGTGGGAGGGAACCGGGAGAATCTGGAGAAAACCCCATGCAGACATGAGGAGAACATGAAAACTCCACCCAGATCAGGATTAAAACCTGGTTTATATTAACATTTGAGTAATATTCTGTTTTTTTTCTTTACCTTAAGGATTGTGAAGGTCGCCCATCATGAGTCTGCTGGCAAAATCCATATTTATGTTCCTCTTTGGAGCATTTGCATCTTCAGCAAACTTAGAGAAGCATTTTGAATCAAAGGAAATCTGCTCTCAGGTAAATAATACATTCTGTACCAGACCCCAACCTTCAGCAGAATACATACTACAATTAAAAGTGTCATGCAATTCCTTTGTTACAGGGTCTTGCTCAGTGTAATGTCACTGCTGAAAACTCTCTAATTCGACCTGATGACTTTGGTCCAATAGAGGGTGTGACTTTAAATGTAAGGCCTGCGTTTTGCTGTAAGACCAATAAGAAATGCAGAGCATGTGTTGTGGTCAAAATCCAATTCAAAATATTTCTCTCATCATCTGAAGATAAGAACAGAGGTAAATATTCTTTCCTGTGATGATGCTCCCAATGTTTACAGCAGAATTTCATTTTGGCAGTATAATAAAATATATCTAACATGCCTGTGTGTTTCTCTTGACCCATCGATGTATAGCAGCCGCTGTGTTGTTGCGCTACACCTCTGGCTCAAACATTTACCACCGAAGGATCAGCTTTGTTGTCACTAACAAAGCTCATGAGCAGGAAAGCATAGAGGTAAGCACATTTAGCATAGAAATTTTTAACATCATTATAATGATGACCTTTAGCGTTACACCTGTGATTATTATCTCCACTACATCTGAAAATCCCTTCAAAAACATTTTTATTTGCCTTCTTAACCAGAGAATAAAACAATCCTAACATACATTAATAAGAACAAGTTCTTAATAAGCATATATGGTGTTTGCTTTTGAGATATACACTGTTATACCCCTAAGAACCTATTGTGACGTAAAACACAAACGCCATAAATGCCTAATGTAACTAATATAACGTATTTAACATTACAAATGTTGGTGGAACGATCTTCCCAAAGCTGTTTCTAAGAGCATTTCTAAGAAACCTCTCAAAACACATCTCCTGTCAGCTAAATGACTACTCGTGGCACGGTGGCTTAGTGGTTAGCATGTTCGCCTCTCAGCGCTTTTGATTACCGGTTCGTATCCCAATCTTGCGTGGAGGTTCCATGTCCTCCCCGTGTCCGTGTGGGTTTCCTCCTGGATTCAAGTTGAATTGACTGCTCTAAATTACCACATGTAGTCTGTGTGAGGTGTATAAGAGTGGTAGTTCAGTGGTTAGGGTGTCGGACTATCAATCAGAAGGTTGTGGGTTCAAATGCCAGGTCCACTGAAGTTACCAATGTGGGTCCTTAAGCAAGACCTTTCACCCTCATTGCTTCAGGGTCCTGTATCAACCCTGTGTTCTGACCCCAACCAAGTTGGGATACTTGTAAGTCGCTTTGGATAAAAGCGTCTGCTAAATAACTAAATGTAAATGTAATAAGATGACTGAGTGTGTATGTAAGGTGAGTGTGTGTGTGCGCCCAGCGATGGGTTGGTACCCTGTACACCCAGTATTTGTTTTTAGATTTTACCCCTAAGAACTCCACCCATGCGATAATACATTATACATTATATTAAAAACACTAAAAACTTTGTCATAGTCCTATGTGTCAATGCACATAGATGTTAATAATTATACATATACAGTGACCTTTAATACAATATGATTTTTGCTTAAAGTCTGTAAATAGTGTTTATAATCTTTTATAAATCATTATGTACACTTATTAATGCAGTCATAGGAGGATCTTTTGATAATGCCAACACTACCTAATGCATATAGGCTACATTATAAAGCTTAGTCTTTATAATAATTTAGACAACAGTTAAAATGTGCCTTTCCTAATGCATCAGGTCACATTGTGTTATCAGGTTTTATGGTGTATTCTTTTAAAACTTTGAGTGGGGTTCTTAAGATCTATGTACATTAAGAGAGACAAATGGCAAGTGTTAAACTTTCTGAATTAAGCTTTATGATTGTGAATGCATTTAGAACACCGGATTCTTAGAAAGGGATATTGTACAAACACAATTCATAGGACTAGATGAGCATAATTTTCCGGCTTTACTCTGTTCTTCCTCATTCTAATTAAAGAGAATTTTATCTCTGCTTTATTAATAATGTTCTACCATAAAATTAGTTAATAGTCACAGTTACCACACCGGCGTCGCATTAAAACAATTAAATATGATCTTATAATACTGGCAAAGATTATATAATTATCATAGAAATAAATAAAACCAGGACAGATTTTTGTGTATGTTACAGTTTACAGTTGTGCTCATGTCCAAATAAAATTATGAGAAAAAAACCCTTAAAGTTATCTGTGCATTTATGTTCAATTTATTTGTTTTACTTGGATTTACTTCTTATTTGCTGTTTGGATGTAACCTGTAAATGTGTTACTCATAAATAAAGGTGGTGGAATATGACATCGCTTTTCTTGGAACTTCGGTGAACGTCTCTGGTGTGCAGAATGGCGTCTTGTCTAAACTGAAATCTCAATCAGTTTTCTTTCCTAAATTGGATGAAGGTGAGACTGCACTTTGCCCTTTATCTCTCGCACTCACTCACACGCTCTCTCTTTCTCTCTGCACCTAGTACACACCCAGGTGCCAACCGAACACATGACCTACATAGCTTGAATAAAAGTCATGGGTTTGATGTCAACTGATAGGAATGTGCTTGAGACTATGTGATAGAACTACATTGTACACAAGAGATAAACACTGGTTACCAATCAACAGCATAGTTAACATTGTAGATACGCACACCTACATAAACAGGAATCCAAACCGGTTTTTCTGTTGGAAACCAAATCAAAATCGATGCACATTTTTGACTTCAGTAGCAACAGATTAAAACCTTCATTACTGACTCCAACTGAAAATACAAACAAAAATGAACAGTACAAGTCTGTTATAAGCATTAATAATCTAGAGTTGGTATGTGTTCACCTCATAGAAGTAATTAATGACAACACTTTAATTAATGCATGTTATAAGCATTCATTAGCAGTTATGAGCAGCACTAGGTCATTTTCAGGAAAGCATTCTTTTAACGTAAACCTTAACAACCCATATGTCCTTTGTCTTTAGTATAAGTAAAAATACAGTTTACATTTTATAATGCATGGTGTCACTTGGTGGGCGGCATGGTGGCTTAGTGGCTAGCACATTCGCCTCTCAGCGGTGGGGATTCCCGGTTCGAATCCCTATCTGGGTGGAGTTTGCATGTTCTCCCTGTGTCTGCGTGGGTTTCCTCCGGGTTCTCCGGTTTCCTTCCACATTCCAAAAACATGAAGGTCAATTGAATGCTCTAAATTGCCCCGTATAGTGTGTGTGTGACTGTGTGAGTGAGTGTGTGCCCAGCGATGGATTGGCGCCCTGTTCTGGGTGTGTCTGCCCAGCGCCCGAGACGTTCTCACCCTGGATGGGCATGGGGAACCCCCCCCAAACCCTCATAAGCGGAAGATAATGAATGGGTGAATTAATGTACTATTATATTTAACTAACATTAATTGCTAAGAAAGTACAGTATATAGTGTAGACCACTGCCATAATACATACTGTGTGCACTTAGCATTTCAATTTGCTGAACACCAAGGTAATGGTATATTAACTTGATTTAGCACATCTCATTATATAAAGCAAGGTGGAAACGAGCGTCCAGGAATATTCTCTTATCATTCATTTATGCTACATAGTCAGTGAGGTAATATTTCTTCTAGTGCAAGTTACAGGGACGCAAATACCGGTGAGTGATTACTATATAGCTGAAAATCCATCACTGCTAAGCTGTGTTTTTGTGCATCTCTGGGATGATAGAAACAATAAAACGAAATCATGTCTTTCTTCACTAAAATATAATGGCTGTTCTGCTATTTGAACCCAAGGAGACATTTCATAGTTTATCATTTAAGTGTCAAGTACATTATGTTGTGAATATGTATTTTTTGCAATTACAGTTCCGGGTCTTTTAGGATATGTTTCAGTCAGCTAAATCCTTAAATCTGTGTCCATTCTTTTTGGAATAATTGCTTGTGCAACTTCAGAATAATTGGAAAAATCTGCCGGCAGACTTTGAATGAGTAGTATTAATATGGCTTAAAACCTTTGTTCTTTAAAATAAAGCTGCCATACATAGGGGAACAAAAAATGTCAGGTTACGAAGATAAATTGTGAGTGATCATTTCGTTCATTTCCAACCTCTTGCACAACGTTTTTCAAAAAATGACCCGAACCGCACACATATATAAACTGAAATGGCACCTGGTGGATAAAACGACTGCAGTCTTGTTCTTGTGCTTTCAAACAAGGCAATATTTCTATCTAATTTGGTACAACTGGATATATGAGAACGTAATAATCACATCACACATAATACAGTTTCCATTTCATGGGCTGCTAACCTCATCCCAGACTATACTACGAGCATAAATCTCTTGACTTCAATTCCAGACAATTATAATGGCTGGTCAGGCTGCAGCACCAAAATGGCATCAGCCCCTTTCTTTGAGGGAGGTGAGTAGATTTGCTATGAAGCTGTCATTTCCCTGTAGTGAACCTAGAATCCAAGTGTTAGGTGAAACCGATGGACAGAACCATGTATATTTACTGTCGTTAAGCCCAGCTGTATAGAACCATTCTGGTTCTGTTAATCTAACTGTTTACCTGCAAAGTCTTGATTGTTAGGCTGCCGTTTGGGCAGATTGCATCACGGTGCTGCCAGGTTGTTTGGATTGAAAGCCATCAAAGTGCTCAACAGTTGCGGAGCAGTGCATGAATCTGTTAAGTGGAGAGAAATGGTACTAATGACTTGGGCAGTCTCCAGAGTGCCCGCAGATGTGAACACCCCTGTTGGCTGGAGAACCAGTAGATCGACCCTTTACTTGTTTTGGTCCAAGCACCATCACTGAATCTTTACTCTTATAATTTTTTCTTAAGTATCAACAATGCCTTTTTCCAACACTAGGTGCACCCGTGTTCACATATCTGTAAACGGCATGTGTTTATGCATTTACTAATTTTGATTCTGTGGAGATAATTACCTTGGCATTGTTGAGACAGCACCATTATGGTCCCAGAAGATTTTTGGCAAAAATGACAGACATTCTCACATCAACACCAGTGGCTTCACAACATAGCATTATCCATCAACTGATTGTTTTGGGTTTGCTTCACTCTGTCCTGGGAAAACTAACAGCTACATATTGCAGTGCTTTGTTTGAATTACAATAGTAAATACATTTTATGTTTCTGAATTTGTTGGGCGTGTACTTTGCACACTTTGTGTGTTTCTTCTGTGTAGTTAAACTCTTTTCTTTCCCATTGTTAATACAATTAGGTAATACATCGATAGAAGACCTGTCTGTCATCCAGTGAGTGCTTAAACTGTGCCATGTGTTAGTTATAGGGTTATAGGGAGGGAAGTTATATATGAGAGGGCATGAATTATTGTGAATAAATCAAGGAAAAGAGGTGTTGTTTGACTCGATACCTAGCTCTTTCCCCGTGATTTATTCACAATAATGCACAACCTCGAGTGGCTTATTGCTTTTTTTTAATGGTAACAAACACACTATTAAAAAAACAAGGTTTAATTCATTTATTGAAAGCAAAATCATTAATAAACTGCTTCTTCATAATAAAATCAAGTCCGTTTTTTTAAAATGAATGGTGATCGCTGAGTAACAGATTTGCGGTTTCTCCAACAATCAAATACTGAATTACTGAAATACTGAATTACAGAATCCAGTTTGTCAAAAACTTTTGGTATGGTGGCTTAGTTGCCTCCCAGCGCTGGGAATTCCTGGTTCGAATCCCAATCTGGGTGGAGTTTCCTTGTTCTCCCCGTGTCTGTGTGGGTTTCTCTGGGTTCTCCGGTTTTCTCCCACATTCCAAAAATCATGAATTCAAGGTAAATTGAATGCTTTAAATTGCACCACATAGTCATATAGTGTGTGTTTGACTGTGTGAGTGAGTGTGCCCATCAATGCATTGGCGCCCTGCGGCAAAGATGTTCTCCCCTGGATGGGTAGGGGGAACCCCACTGCGACCCTGAGGATTAAGCGGAAGATAATGAATAAATGAATATATGTATCAGTATGTCAAATAATCGTATATCACAAATTGAAACAAATGTAAAGCTGTCAATAAAGTCACCGTTGGACAAACAGCGCAACTAATTAGATTTAAGGGCCGGAACTATTGGTTTATAATAAATTAATGAGGCATTCAAGGTTGTGCTTTATTGTGAATAAATCACGGGAAAGTAATGTAACGGACTCCACTACGTGTTATGTCTACCAATGACCCTTTTTTTAACTTTATTTACAATAATGCATGTCCTTTTGTTCCTTATTGCTTTATTAAATACTTTTTCACTTTGGCACCTGAACTGACAGCAGATCGTGACAGTTTTATCAACTATTTGGCTTTGTTAAGATGTTAAGCTTCGTAAGATCTGAGGTTACAAACTAATTCCAGTGGTCTGATGCGAGAAAATACAAAAGCTTTTGTACTGACAACGTTTTCATAGTTTTTTGAAAAAGGAAAAGTATTGGTGCTTGTAAGTTTGTGAAACCTTTAGATTTTTGTATATGTTTGCATTCATGTTTTAACAAGTCATAAAAGTACACCAAATCAGTCAATCATGGACAAAATATTCAATCATTTAAAATATTCCAAATCTGTGTGTGTATGTAAACCTTCAGAAACATCAGATGAGATCATTTGAATGTGACATTTCTGTAAGTTCTTATAAATCAAGATGACAATCAGGTGTAGGTGGGCCCCCTGTTTAATTTTCTTAAAAACAGGTTTGTATAAACGTCTGATCTTTAAAACAGGTTTGTGGAGGTTTCACCGCACAATTAAAAGGACGTTGTAAGGACATGTACATTGCATGCTATATACTATAAAGCTATAAAATAGTGGTCACTTCTGACCTTTTTTAACAACGTGTAGTCTTAAGGCTTTACAAGGAATTTACAGCATCTCTGGAAAGCCCTCACTTCCCATCCGTGATCTCTAAACAACTCAGCATCAGCTCTTTATTTTCACATAAACCTGAATGTTTATTTGCTTGTATTTCTGTGTTTTCTTTAGATTCGATGGACAAAGACAGCGGGCAGCGTATCAGACCGTTTTCAGGACTCCAGTGTCTTTAATGAGACACTTCACATTGCTAAGATTCAGAGGCACCATGGTGGACGCTACTACTGCAAAGCAGAAAATGGCCTGGGCTCCCCAGCAATCAAGTCTATTAGAGTCGATGTTTATTGTGAGTACAGCGCACAGACTGTTATTTGAACTTTACTCAATTTCACGTTTTCATTTATTCATTCATTCATTCATTCATTATCTTCCGCTTATTCCTTTATGAGGGTCACGGGGGGGCTCCCCATGCCATCCAGGGGAGAACGTCTCGGGTACACCCAGGACAGGGCGCCAATCCATCGCTGGGTACACACTCACTCACACAGTCACACACACATATACACACACTATACAGGGCAATTTAAAGCATTTAATTTACCGGAGAAAACCGGAGAACCCGGAGGAAACCCTTGCAGACACGGGGAGAACATGCAAACTCTACCCAGATTGGGATTCAGCCCTAATTAGAAACAGTCACATTTAATTTATGATCTAAATAATATTAATGATGACACCAGTGGGAAAATAATTAATAGAATTGCATTTTAATGTTGAATTTTACATGCGAAACTGTAAAGGCATTAAGCTTTCTATATTATTATTAGGATAAGGACATTTTTTAGGTCATTTTTTAAAGTAATGTATTTACTGATTTCCCACATTACGTGGCAATTGGACAGTTTGCTGTATTTATTAATAAAATGCATGTTTACAGAATTTCTGCAAATTTCAAGGGATATTATGCAAATATCAGATCTTAACATATAGTGCATCATTTTGAAAATATATTAATATTGTTTGAATGCACACTGGTTCAGATGATGCCAGGAAAAAAGGAGAACTTGAGAAAATCAGAACTCAAATTTTCCGACTGGAAACACTGAGCTAGAATGATGTGTATGACCTATTCAACTTTTTAACATTCTTTCTAAAGCATGGCTTTACAGCCCCGTTGTGTATGAATAACGAAGTTTTCATTCGTGCGAATCAGTATCTCCTCCTGCTGTCTGTTGCTAATATTACACATTAAAATTATAATTTACATTACATTACATTTTATATTTAATCATTTAGCAAACTATTTAATCCAGAGTGACTTACAGTAACAGAACTATTTAAGTTTGCAGTTAAGAAGGAACCAATATTATCTAGATGCTCCCACGTTTTTTATTATTTATTTATTATAGCAATTGCTACATGTTTACATACAGTGCCTTGCGAAAGAATTCACCCCCTTTGCATTTTTCACATTTTGTTACCTGGAATTCCAACCTGGAATTCAAAGGGATTATTTGAGGGTCTGTATAATTTCATTTACAGACCATGTCTACTACTTGAAACATTTGATATTTTTTTATTGTAAAACAAACAACAAATAGGACAAAATAACTGAAAATTTCAGTGTGCATAACTATTTATCCCCATTAAGTCGGTACTTTGTAGAGCCACCTTTTGCAGCAATTACAGATGCAAGTCATTTTGGATAAGTATCTATGAGCTTTGCCCATTCCTTAAGGTACAACTACTTCAGCACCTTCAAGTTATATATATATATAATACATTTATGTAATGTAATTAAATAAGTAAAAATCCAAAGGGGTGAATACTTTTGCAAGGCATATCTATTTAGATTAAGTCATTAAGTCATTAATTAAGTCATTAAGTCATTAGTAAAACAATAAATAATAAACAAACAATAAATAAGTCTTCTTCTTCTTCTTTATCTTTCGGCTGCTCCCTTTCGGGGTCGCCACAGCGGATCTTCTGCCTCTTCGCTGCAGT
>JAOUQT010045147.1:0-10979 GCA_025769995.1 Xyliphius kryptos
ATCAGCCTGTCATTTGATTTTCCACTTTGATTTTGAGTATGATTCCAAATCCAGACCTCCATGGTATAATCATTTTGATTTACATTTTGATCATTTTTATGTTATTTTGTTCTTAACGCCTTCCAATATCTACTACATAAAGATTTTTAGCTGAAATATTTTATTCATTAAGATCTAGGATGTTTAATTTTGTGTTCCCTTTTTTGAGCAGTGTATTTTGGACTATTTTTTTTACTTTTTCCATAAAAAAGAAAAAGTAAAATCTGACGATCCACTGAATAAAAATTTGCAGAGAAGTCCTTCAGAATAAGGACAGAGGATTAAAGGTTTGAGATGGGCACTCCACAGTAATACATTCAGACAGGCATTCAGCACAAACACCTTTAAAAAAAGCATTCATCAATAACACCATCAGACAGACACTCAGCACTGACAGAATGTGCAGAGTTAAACTTACTGACAGGAAAGGCTGATTTAGACGCAGTGATAATGTTGAGATCATGAATACCCGCTGAGCTGGCAGATACTGACATAGACACAAATTTAGTTATCAGGACCAAGAATACTTTCTTATCTATTTACATTCAGTTTTCACACAATGCCAAGGAGAAAAGGCATAAATATCAAAAAGACGACATTGTTTCTGCCTATCAATCTGGAAAACGTTACTAGGCCTTTTCCAACACTTTTACAAATGTAAATATTTTTTCACTCTAAAATAATGGACTTGAAACAGTCTTTATGGGGTAAAGATCCCAAACAATTCATCCTGAAGGTAAGTCAATGCAATTTTGAGAAAAACTGATTAAAAACAAACTTAAAAATTTCTCTCAAGATGTCTCAGACATGTCTCATATCTTGGTTCCGGTCAGCATGTTAAAAGTTAATGACAGTACATTAAAAAAAGATAAACAAGTTTAGCTAGTTCATTCCAGGCCTGTCCAAAGTTCGGCCCAGGCTTAGAATGTTTTATTTATGGCTGGCTACGCAGAATAAATAAATCATATATTTTTTAGTTATTCCACCTTTCACCGGATGATGGCAGCACCATACTAATACTATCTGTCTGCCTCTGTGCCTCAAAGAATTGAGTACATTCAGAGACAGAGAAGTGGCTTTTGGTTATGTCTCAATAGCCTGCGATAAAAGCACCAATGCATCTGGCACAACTACTATACTGATTATTTTGAGTTGACGACAGCATAATCCTGACAAAGGGATTATCTTCAACCTTAAATGTAAATTTCTTTTAATGTAAGGTTTGTGTGGTTTTCTCCCGGTTCTCTGGTTTCCCACAGTCCAAAAACATGGATTCATTGTAAATCAGCTGCTCTAAATTCTCCCATATTCTGTGTCCCAAGTCCAGTAGAGGTAAGGGTTGTGTCAGGAAGGGCATCCAATGTAAAACATTTTGCCAAGTCTAATATGCGAGTTCATTGTTGAGCTGACCCTTAGATAATAAAGTGTAAAAGCCAAAAGAAGAAGTGGCTAAGTGGCTTATATTTGGTTATACTGCCATTGAAAAAATTACGATAATCGTGACAATGAAAATTGTTTTGTAACTGTGTGTATTTTTTATATAAATTTGTGATGAACAAATGTCAGAAGGAACTACTGGGCCTCAGGCATCTTCACTTTATCAAATTTTGCCCTCTTTGCAAAAAGTTCAAACATCCTTGGATTAAACTATCCAGGAATTGACAGCTTCAAGTTAATGCTGCCGATGGTTTAAAATGCTACTAGTAAATGGAATGTACACATTTCTAGTCTATAAAAATACATTGATATTGTGTAAATACTTGGTAAGTATTAGATTTTTTATTATGTCCTGGTACAAAATACCATTGATTTGAAATGTTTGCACTTTATATACAGTACTTGAGTGACCCGAGATTTCTTTATACCATAACTGCATATAAGCCACAATATTTTTGTCCCCAATCTGGAGGATACAGTTTATCCATGTTTCCCGACAGTCAATTTGCATGTTCTCCAACAATTAAATTTTAAACATGTGAGTACCATAACATGAAGTATTGAGTTGGAACTAAAATAGGAATCAAAACTCAAATTGAGCTCTGCATGTCTGCAAGCAGCACAAAGGCAACAGTTATAATGTAAATCACCACATAATAGCCTGGGATTTGTTATGGTGTCTATAATATGTGAAAGTTTATGTATTAAAGTTGATGTAATAGTGTGTGATAAGTATATTTGTCATAATTGTAATTGTATCATATCGGGAAACAGAGAGTCTTTGTTGCATTGAGTGAGAAATTGTAAGATTAACAATATATGTGATCTATGTATATGATGGACTATTTACAATTTATATGTTTATAACTGTTGTGTGTGTGTGTGTGTGTGTGTGTGTGTGTGTGTGTGTGTGTGTGCGCGCGCACGTACATGTGTTTGTGTTCTTGCAGGTGGTATATAAAAAAGCTGTCATGGCCGTCGGCTCTCTGACAATTAATGAGGAACGTTCGGAGGTGATTGATTTCTCCGTTCCTTTTGTAGAGACGGGAATCAGTGTGATGGTGTCACGCAGTAATGGAACAGTCTCTCCTTCAGCATTTCTGGGTAAATTTATAATACTTTTAGATCCACAAAACATTCACCTTCATCCGTTATACATCCTGTAAAAAATATTTGATGCTAAATACTAAGCCTGCTTATATGTATAAGTAGGTTCAACAGAAGCGTATTACATTCATATGTAAGGGGATTGTAGTCTTTTCTACTGATTTCATTTCACTGAAGCTATTTAACATTTTTTCATTTCATATCTTACTCCCGTAGTTTTAGAGGTGAATGATGTCAGTGTGTGTTTTATTGCTGTGTATTGGGAAAATATTCTAAACATTTATATATATTAACTTTGTGATTACAGTTCAGGGAAGGCACATTCCTGCTCTAGCATGACAGTGTTTATGTAATACTTTTGAATTAAACTTAATTGTTAATTGTTCAATGCTTTTTTAACCAAATGGCCAAAATGTTCAGCAAATCATTTATGGAGGTTTGTGGAATACTGTGTAGATTAACTCTATTGATGCTTATAGGATGTCAACTGCTCTTATATTATCTTGTTCTTTGTGAATTGTGGTGGGACTTGTTTTGTAAATTGCTTAAGAGACTTCTGTATTACATGGTGGTGTGTGGAGTGTTGGAGGCTGTGTCTGTGTTGAGAATGGTTTGAGGTTTAGGTCAGTTTTGCCATGTTCTTTAAACCTAAATAATTATACTAGATTATAGAGTTTAAGTTGAGGATTTATTTATTGAGGATGTTCATTGAAAATTTAATGGGCTATTGTTTTGTCACACATTATAACTATGCTGTGTTTTAAACTTTTACAGAAGTCTGTGTTTTCCGATAAATAATTTGTTAAAACCAAGAAGAATTCCAGCATATGTACTTAGCACTAGTTCTGTATAAGATGTGGCCTTATAATCCTCAAAAGCTAACAGTAATTTTACTGCTGGATTGCTGGATACTAGTCCAAATTTGATCAAAGGCCTGATTTTTGTAAACAGGATAATATCCATTACATTTGAAAGGAGGCTGCTCTCATGAAACATAACTGATAGACTTTTTAAGTCTAGTTAGCAGTAATTGACTGTCCAGTGCTGGGATTAGGATGCAGCAGTCAAATGGGCTAAATGTAATTACAAAACTGTTATGCACTCATGAGGTTTTCTAATAAACCTCATGATTCAGGATACAGACACTAAAAGCTTATATATATATATAGCCATTGTGACAGCGGAGCCACAATGAAACTCTGAACAAGAAGCAAAGCCAGAGATACAGGTGAACTAATGGATCTCACCTGTGGTCTGTCTGTTGTTAACTGACTGTGTCTGTACAGGAAGATAAAGAGGGGTGAAACTTGTGGGATGAGTAAGAAAGGTTCAGTCGCTAAACACAACGTCAGCATAAAACACAACGCCTGTCTGATTGCACTGAAAAGTTTACTCTATTCAATGAACTTTATTAATTAAATCTGGCAAGACCAGTCCTCATTGATTCTGGGGATGCTACACTGGCGTTACAACCTGGGATAATATGTGATAAATACTCCTAACAGAGAGTCAAGTTTACTCCCCAGTGGGGATTCGTTTGTTCTCACCACCATCCATGGATCCCAGTCAGATAAAGAACCAGGTGTTGTGAAGAAAATCTGGAAGGGAGAGCTGCATGGTTTGAAATGCTGCTATTCCTGTGTACCTGTCTTAAGTAAGCCAGAAGGATGGAGGGCAATAGAAAGGCATTCACAAGCTGCCCTATGGCTAAAGCAGCTGACGATGAAAGATGGCGTTAGCTTTAGGAATGAAACAAGTAGATTGCTAAACAGTGAAAAGTATAGAACACGAGCCTATGAGCAGACAGGTTAGAGGGAAGAAAAAAAAACGTATTCCCTGTTACCATTCTCTTCTTCTGTCCTTATTCCTTTATAGATTTTATTCACACCAGGGTTTCATACTGTCATGGCATAGGAGAACCCATTGATTTACACATTAGCATGCAACTGTATGTACATGTAATCATCACCTTTAAACACTAATAAAACTTAGCATTGAGGGTTAGGTTAGTCTACCTCCTTTACCCACTAATGAGCGGGAGGGCAATTGACCACTAGCAAAGCTGCACATGGCATATTGGGTACAGGTGGGGTGGCATCAAAGAGGGTGGTGCATTCAAAACAAAATATGCTACAAAATGCAGCAAGAGCAGTGTTGAAAAAGACTTGCTGGGTTGTTTGTGCAGCCAAACTTAATTGCAACCAGTTGGAATAAAGAACAGCGCTATGGCTGCGAGAGGTCGGATGCCACAGTGAGGTGGAATCAAAGAAAATATGCTTATTATCCCAAAGCACTTCACTGTAGCATGCTGCTGAGATAGAAGGTCTGGCCTAGAAGTAAGTGAGGGTTTTGGGTTACCTACATGGACTTGTGTGAGAGCAATGGCACAGTGATACACCCTGAATATACTGGGTTGTCATGTTAGAGCTCTGCCTTAGTGAGTGTTGTTTATACAGTTATCCCATTCTGTTTTTTTCTGGTGTCTTATGTTTCACACTTTTTGTCACAAACTCTTAGCCAGTAGGGAACGGATGGTTCCCTTCCCTAGAAGGGGCTGGCAAGGATAAAATGTGATGGTTGCACTGTTATTAAACATGGATTGCTATAGCAATGTTTAGCATGCTTGTATTGGTGTTTGTTAACATTCTGACTCATTTACAATGTTCTTGTAAAAATTTGTAAAATGCTACATGAACTGACTTGGTCAAGTTGTTCAAGTCTATATGTTAGCTACCTGAAAATTTGAGTTGTTATAACTAGACTAATAACTTCTTCATTTTTTTATGTTTTTAATAAAATAATGTCTGTCATACAAAACTTCTATTAATATTATTTATATTTTTATGGCTTATCTGTTTTTTATCTACTTTGTTTTAGCCTTTGTTAGTTTAAAGTTAGTTGTATTGTTGTTTTGTTGTGTTTATGCCACAATTTTGTATTTTAAAAAAAGAGCAATATAAAAATCCATTGAATATTAAAACTGTAACTGAATTGAATAAATTCTAATGGTTTACATACATTCGTCATAAAGTATATTCACATCAAACATTTCTCTCCCTCTCTCACTTTCTCTCCATCCCTTTCTCTCTACTTTCAATAGAGCCTTTCAGTGCCTCAGTGTGGGTGATGATGTTCGTGATGCTACTTTTGGTCACTGCTATGGCTGTTTTCATGTTTGAGTACATCAGCCCTCTGGGATTTAACAGAAACTTGGCTCAGGGAAAAGGTACATGAGTCACATCTTCGGGTTTTTTATCTAAAAATCCTTTCCAATTACACTTCACAATAATTGAAGATACACCATGTCAGTTTTTATATAGTGATGAGATCTGATGTTTTGATTCTTGTGAATCAGGTATTGTGTGTTTAAATAAGAAATAACTGAATGGTTGTTCTTGGAAAATTAATCAGAGACATTGTGCAAACACTGGGCATAGCCAATATAAAAATGTGGATTGTCCTGATAAAAAAAAAAATTCTATATTAAGAAACAGACATCAAATGTTTTGGCTATAAAAAGTATGGCTAAAAAATGGCTAATAAAACAAAAAAAACAGGTAAAAAAAAAAAAAACCAAAAAAAAAAACAATCGGCAATATTACAAATAATCACCAAAGGGTAAGCACAATGTTATCATTGTGCATCTTTTTAAGAAAGACATGAAGTATGGTTGATGTACCACAAGTTTTAAATCACATATCAGCTGTCAAATGTAAGCCATGTTGTTTACAACTTGTAGAAAGGTCTAACAGTTTTATAGCTTCATGAGACTAAAATGTACATTCACCAAAATGATGAAAAGACCACATATGAATGTCTGTGGTCGTGTCATGCTTTGAATCAGCTTGGCTGCTTCTGACTCAGTATTATTTACTGATGATGTAGCTCACAATGGTAGAGTTTAGAGTGAATTTTTGTCTGCCAATCTACAGCATAATGCATCTTAGTTAACCACGTCAAACTTTATTAAGAATCAAGACAAACTGCCAACACAACGAAAAGGAAAGTGGTTTTAGCCCAGCCAAACAAGCACTCATTTATTTTAAGATGTTTCAAAATTTCTTTATTAGTATTCTTAAAGAAAAAAATTGGGTAATCTGACACAAAAAGAACAATGTTCTATGTTGATTAAGATAGATCGTTAGATTTAAATTTTAGAAAATGAAAGCTTAAGTTCTAAACATTTTTTGCATCCATCGATTTGTTATCTTCCACTCAATCCTATAGTAGGGTTATGGGGGATTGTCCATGCTCCACAGGGGAGATCATTTCAGGCACTGGGTGCCAATCTGTCACTGAGCACACACTCACTTACTCAGACACACACGCACACACAAAAAATATATATGGGCAATTCAGTGCATCCAGTTCACCAATGAATCCATGGTTTTGGACTGTGGGAGGAACATGGAAAATCAGGATCGGAATTCGAACCAACATACTCAGCGCTAGAGGCAAACATGCTAACCACTAAGCCACCGTTCCGCCCCACTTTAAGGTTTTTTTAAGACACTTGTTCTAAAGCTCAAGTGTTTTTATTATATAGCTATAATATAGGATATTGTCATGTGATAATAACTACAGTTTATAACTACAATCACATGATGTGTTCGTAATTGTCTGCTAATTTATGGATCTCTGCATCACAATCAAGTTTTCTCTGCTATTTTTCTTTCTGTTTCCTGTATTTATTTAGTCTGCTTCAGTCCTTTTAAGTCAATTTTAAGTGATTTATAACTTTTTTGTTGTAATATTGTTAGGTACAAAGATGTATTTTTTTCTATAGTATTGTTGTTGTTTTATGAATCTATATTTGCATGAATACAAAAAAAAAACACGCAACAAATCACCAAGGAAAGAAAACTGGATTAAACTGGTTTGGTTCTATAAGAATACAATGGGTGATCTGCTCAGCAGTCACATGACCTCTTCTGGCTGCTCACACAGTGAATATTTTATATATGAACCTGTCTATTTGATGTATTTTCTGCCTTGCCATTGATCGAACCCAATTCTTTTACAGACTATAAATTCTAGCTGAATTTCTCTTTCCACACTGCAGCCATACTGTGCAGGAAGTGGGTGGGAGGGTCTATGGCAGAAACCTCTGACCCTTACTTAATGTACAAAATATACTGGATTTATTTACATTGAGTGGATTTGGTGGAATGTAAGTTTTCTTTATAAACTTAGTATAGTTTAACATGTGGCTAAGTATAATATTCTTGGTACAGTATTGTGTCTGTGTACGTACACGCAGTACTTTACACAAGTGGATTCTAAATAAAGCAGTTTCTAAATATGGCTTATCTGAGAATCAGAACAACATGTGTTCATTTGGGGTCATGAGAGATTTATTTGGCACTAACTCAGCTTTAAAAATTATGCTTTAGTTCCTATTAAAACAACCAATAAAACCTTCATATTTATAATACATTTTCCGATTAGATGACACCTATCACCAGTAATGATCCTAATGCATGCCACTGTGTTAATTTCATCAATACATTGACACAAATATATTAAATCAATATATATGGTAACACTAAATAAATGATTCAAAAATGTCTTGTGGTATCAATAAAAACCTCTATAAGGCAGTGGTAGTTCAAGATCTATACAGTATTAAAAATTTAGATTGAGCATGGTGAATTATATTATGTGTTATTTCAACAATCTCAGAAATGTGGATACTTCTGTGTTCCAGGGATTTGACTTAGTCCATAAGTTTCATTAATGCTTCATTTTAATGAGACATTTTAGAAAATGCCACACTATTTCTGAGACCATAGACCACAGATTACGGTCTGTAAAAAACTGATGGTTCCAGTTTGGTGTAAAACAATGCTAGTGTTTAGTGGAGAGCCCTGACTACAACTCTATCAAACATAATCGAGATAATATAGAATGGTAATTGTAAGTCAGATTTTCATGTTCAACCAAAAGGTTGAAGTGTAACCATTAGCTTATAGCAGTTAGGTCCTGGGTTTGATTGTTAGACAGTGTTGACAAAAAACTTGTCTGTGTGAAGTTTTTTCTGCCTGGGGTTTTACCTTCTCTTATGATATTAGAGTATTTGATGTGAATGTGTGCATGAATGCAATTTTAATGCATATGCCCTGGTGTGTTTATATATATGTATAGTTTTTACCCATATTTTAGTCTACAACTGCTGGGATAAGTTCCACTACACCCCATAACCATTATGTACAGTAACGGTCAAAAGTTGGGGCACACCGCCTTCTTGCTTCATTATCTATTTTCTTCACTTAGCATCTAGATGGACTTTGAAGTTTTACAATTACATAATGTAGTACACCTGTTTTAGTCAGTTCTGCTGTGACACTGATGCAGTGAGGGGGTTTTAGTGCAGCAGTGCTGCTGTAGTTTCATTTAAACAATTATAGAACTTCAAATCCATTTTTGATGGAACTGATCAAATGAAAAATAAGTATACCAAAAAGAGCTGTGTCCAAACGTTTGACTGGTACTGTATAAGCGGCAAAGAAAATAAATAGATAGGCTGATGCAAAGAGAGAAGTTCCAATTTTATTTGGATTAACTATCCTTAAGAATGTGGACTACTGTATCTACAAGAGAGCTTAATATCATTTTATCATATACAATTCTAACATGTTATAATATAAAATGTAATATTATAAAATGTGATATATATATGTTTTTAAATTTGTCTTGGCAATAAAGCTCATTTGACATATTGTTTGTGGATCTTTAGACCCCCATGGCCCTTCATTCACCATGGGCAAGGCAGTCTGGCTGCTTTGGGGTTTGGTCTTCAACAACTCCGTTCCGGTACAGAACCCTAAAGGCACTACAAGCAAGTTCATTGTGTCAGTTTGGGCCTTCTTCGCTGTTATTTTTCTGGCTAGCTACACAGCTAACCTGGCGGCCTTCATGATTCAGGAAGAATTTGTGGATCAGGTGACTGGACTGAGTGACAACAAGGTAAACTTTATTCTGAAATGTATTGCTATTCAAATCTTTGTGTGTGAGACACTTTCAAATAATTTGTTAAAAACAGTTATGTGTTTTAGCATATTACACACATAGGATACTATAGAATAACTATAAATAATCATTTTGGTA
Organism: Xyliphius kryptos; assembly: GCA_025769995.1. Lineage (NCBI taxonomy): Eukaryota > Metazoa > Chordata > Actinopteri > Siluriformes > Aspredinidae > Xyliphius > Xyliphius kryptos. Next base: position 9,691 of record JAOUQT010045147.1, read on the forward strand.
TATTATTGTAGTGTAAGGTATTTTACACAAAATATTCTTTTATTTTTCTCTTTGACAGTTCCAGAGCCCATACTCCTACTCTCCCCCGTTCAGATTTGGGACAGTTCCCAATGGTAGCACAGAGAGGAACATCCGTAAGAACTATCCAGATATGCACCAGTACATGGTGAAGTACCACCAGACAGGTGTGACTGATGCACTGGTTAGCCTAAAGACTGGGTAAGCATGTTATTAAATAAAATTAATAACTTTTCAATTTGTAAATTTCACATCAAGTGGCTTGCTGTGCCCCTTATAATTGAAATAAGATAATCTTAAATCATAATTATAACTGCACATCTGGAGGCCAAAGAAAATTTTTCAATCAACCAACCATGTATAATCTATGCATTGCATCTGTCTATTTTTATGTGCTGACGTTTAAAATTCACATTTGCGATGTCTTGTAACACAGAAGTTAATTCTTAATTAATTCCTGAATTTGTATTTTTTTTCAAAAGTATGTCTATTTTAAATTTCAATATACACATGGTTAAAAAAAAGAAGTTTTTTAAACACTCTTAAAGCATAGCTCTATTATAGTTATAGTATAAACCTTTATTTATAGAGTGATTTAAGTGGCCAGCACTGCAGTACAACTCATAGTTTTGTAATCTGTCGATTTATGTTGAGCTTATTTAAATAACGCAGACGCAGCAGTTCTGCTAAAGTGTTTAAAAACCGAAAACTCCCAGCAGTCACTTATGTCCCACCAGCATTCAGTGTGTAGCATGTGTTGCACTGTTGTATAGTGTCCTGTGACCTCTGATGAAAGCATAGAGGATAAATAACTGTACAGAAACCGATTAATTGTCTGGTTATAAGTCATTCCCTTGGGAATAAAATGGACAAAACATTTTAGAACTGTGCCAGCATGCACTGTTCATTGCTTTTGCTGCAGTGCTTGATTATAGGAAATAGCAAGGACATTTACTTACTGTTCATAGTAATCTTGTACTTAAGAGACAGTCATTATACAAAAAAATTAAATGTAACGACATTAGCTCAACAGTTTTGTAATTCACACAGGATTAGTTTGACCTGTCAGGCCTCGGAACCAAAACTGGATTGTTACTGTACATGTAATCTGTAACAGAACTGTTCCATTCACTATGGAACAATTCGATGTCATGCAGTTTTATCCTAGAACTAGCTAAAATGTCGGCGAGTTACCACTAGTGGAGCTGGATTATTGAGGTGTTTTATAAAATAAAGGTGAAACCATGGTCACAACTGCTTGGGGTCGCAAC
>JAOUQT010045158.1:0-10979 GCA_025769995.1 Xyliphius kryptos
TCAAATCCCTAATAGTCAGAGGATCCTTAAAATGGAGGGCCCTCGGAAATAAAAATATATTGTACCATAAATGTTGAGAGGCATCGCAAAAAGTTTTCGGCCAGGTCCCCTCTGGGCCCCCTGACCTCAAGGGCCCCTGGGCACTGGCCCCACTGGCCCGGTCAGTAATCCAGCCATGTGTGTGTGTGTGTGTTTGTGCTCTTTATCTTTTTTTTTATATACCCCACCTACTGAGTCATGAATTCATCAGAGCAGAGAGTATTTTATGTACTACATTATGTGCTTGAAAATAGAGTGCTCTTAAAGTATAAGCTAGTATAGCTATTTTGGAAAACGCACTCCTGATCTTTGTTGTTTAACTATTTATGAATGGTCTTCAATTCAATCTATTTGTACACGGTCTATTTACAGATTCGGTAAAATACAAATTATTCAGAGATTACCTTTGTACCATATTCCATTACGATGTTTAAAGTTCTCTAGGTCTACACACAGTGTTGGACTAAAACAAATTTACTTTGGAAGTAACCAATTCTTGCTATCTTGGGAGACATACTTATGCTTTCGCAATAATTAATGTATGACCTGTTCAAAAAATATGAATTTATAGCATATAATCACAGTAATCACAAACCAACAGTACACATGAAAATATGAATTGTGTTAACTTTACAATTACAAAAGTCAATTGCAGCATTCTACGGTCTTTCAAGTAACACGGCACTCTAATAAATTGTATGATTCCAAAAATGCATATAATCGTTAAAAAAACAATATATGTATGTTTGTAATATCAAACAGTTTTAAAACAATATTACCAAACTGCCTATTTTAGGCGTATACTTATGTAATTGTGCCTTTAATTACCAAATTCAGTTGGCACGTTTAAAATGGGGTAATAATGTCAGGTGTTTCAATATTGCATGAACATAAAAAAATAACGTTAAACGTTGTTAAAAAGTTACATATAAATTAACGTTGAAATTGTGTCACTTTGGCCGTTGTTAATTCAAAATTTTTCCCATGGACAATTACGGTCGCGTTATGTTGCTGTATTCTGTTCTTAGTTGTACTGCTTGTTTATGCAGTTTGTCTGTTGTGTATGTGAACGTGTGGTAAGCACCGCTATGTTATTTACCTACATGTATAATTATGTTTATCTGAATCTACCTGGGCGGCACGGTGGCTTAGTGGTTAGCACGTCCGCCTCTCAGCGCTGGTGATTCCTGGTTCGAATCCCAATCTGGGGGGAGTTTGCATGTTCTCCTGCGTGGGTTTCCTCCGGGTTCTCCGGTTTACTCCCACATCTCAAAAATGTGGGATGCAAGGTATATTGAGTGCTCTAAATCTCTAAAATGCCCTATATAGTGTGTGGCTGTGTGTGTGTGCCCAGCGATGAATTGGCGCCCTGTCCTAGGTGTATCTGGATGGGCATGGGGAACACCCCCCCTCCCCCCCGCAACCCTCATAAAGGAATAAGCGGAAGATAATGAATATACCAAGTATAGTGTTTAGCATGGTGTTAACAGAGCTTAACAAATCTTAACAAATAATTGGCTAAATGAGCCAATTAAAAAAAAAAAACAAAAGCAGCTGAGGAATCACTGATCGCCATGTGTTATAACATGGATGTTTAAGTTATTACGTTTAAAGTGATTTATTTGACTAGTATTGTAGTATTCTCCCACGCTTAACTCATCCGCGCAGAAAACACACATAGCTCGGTTTAGGGAATCGAACCGGGCGCCTTTAAATTTCTTGACCACAAGCCTGTATTGTAAAAATCATATAGCACATGTGGTTAAAAAGCAAGACGTTGAAACAATTTTTTGTCTTAATTTTGAAATTAAATTTAATTTGGCGTTGAATCAACCCTGAGCCTGGCGTTGATTTAACGATGAATAAAATGCCAGTTTAAAATAAAACAAAACATTTCTTGCTTGCTTTACTGACAAGCACTTGATTCTTCTACAGTAATTCGTAGACCGTGGAAAGCAAAACGTTTGACATACATATTTCTGTTTTGGATGTAAATTGCCAGGATGAATTAATTAAGACACTGTTGGGGGGAAATGATAAATATTACATTATTATTTTAAATCATGTTTTCTTTGTATTTCCATGTTATATTTTACAGTTTCGTAGAAAAAAATGCTTTTATATTGTTTTACAAAAAATGAATAAAGTTTTCTATAAGATTATTATGTTCTCTATATATAAAAAAAAATCAATTTTAAGAATTTGTATATTAGCTCATAAAAAATCGTTAGAAATTTGATATAAAAATCGTAGTCATACGGACTATCGAAACATTATATAAAACATGCAGTAGCACAGTCTTACCAGCAGATGGAAATGTTTACCTATAAAAACACGGTTAACGTAATATAGTGTGACGCATAACTTGACGTAGAAGGTCGCGCAAGATGTTGTCTGCATATTATGACAATGACAACGTGTCTCCCTGGGAAAAATAAAATTCATATTTCGGGTAGACCGATGTATTCCAAGACCAATAAATAGATCCAGTATCACTTTGCCTTTGTCGAGTGTAGCTGTCTTGTAACATCCAATAAAGTTGATATTGTGTTATTGTTATCTCGGATTTTTTATTTTATTTTAAATATGTACACATTATAGTGGAATGTAAAGTACGTGTTTGATGAAGACCAGCTGCGTGAACCACGAGCTGTCATTGTGATCGATGTTTAAACCCGTTATAAATATTGTTGCTTTTGTGCGTCTAAGGCGAAATGGCATGCTGGCCTTGCAAACAACCGTACACACGTCCTTAACCTACTGTCATCCTCATTACGGCAGGAGTTAAGTTACAGGGGCAGTCAACCTTTGAAAGGTGGTAACCTGCAAGTCCGTTTAATGGTGTCAATCCAGTTTGGGACACAACTTAAAGGTTACAGTCATCAGTTTTTTACCCATCTTATAAAACTTTTTTAGCAACCACACGTCAGAGTGAGTGATCTTTTATTATGAACATTTTTATAGCAGACCTATTGTTTTTTGGGAGCTGCTATATTCATAACTTTTTATAAACAGAGATTCTTAGTGCTGTAATTTGATTTCAACTCAAACCAAGGCAACGCTTATTCAACGTTTAGTCTTATTTAGCTGTTGCATTTTGGCAGCAATCCTATATTTTAAGTAAAATACGCCCTTATATGCTCCCCCAGCCATTTGTAGATTTACTAATTTATCTTCAAAAAGGATTTTTTAACGAAAGATTGATAAATGCGTGTTATACAGTTGGGGATTAGAAAAAAACAAACTAAAACGAAATTAAACGATTTATATGGTTGGTATTGTTATTGGTGTGTAGACAAATAAGATGCCTTGTCAATTCCACTGTATATCTAGGACAAAAAATAGAATCGAAATTTCGTTACTCTCTTTTGTTAGTTGAGCGGCGATTGCACTTGCAATTACACGACAATATAATTTTAATTACTAGAATATTTTTGTTACATAGATCTATGCGTTATATATTTTCACCAGTGCTTGTTAAATTAGTCTTACCCCGTTAACAAAAACAAAAATCCAGGGCTACCAGACGAAAAGACAAAAAAGAAACGGTCTAATGTCCTCTTACTGCGTAGTTGTAAAATACTTCAATACCTCAAATACCACAAATACCTCAAATACTAAAGTACATTGTAATTACTGTACATAAATACAATTCATGTTTACACGTTTTATGCAATGAACAATTATGTTGCTTAATTATTAACCATCTGTATATAATTAAAATTTAAATCGTATTAAGGAGTTCACAATAAAATAATTAATTAAAGGCTTCCTAATTAATGAGATTAATCATTAATTACTTATGTCAAAATAGTTTTTCCAGTAATACTTTGTAATATGTCACCTTACTGCTTTTTAAATGTTACCTTATCAAAAAAAATTATGATAAAGAATAAATTGTGGTTAATAGCAGCTTGTAACATTTGAAAGTTGACCTGTTGCTACAAACGTATAATTTCAGTCTAAACTTGAACACGCTTAGCTGGTTTGACAGAGTGCATCGAACTGCAAAATCTGGAAAGAAGCATAACAACGACCACCAGTTAATAATCATGACCAGTTAATGCTTTCATTAGGAGAAAGTTAAAATGAAAATTAATGTCACTTGTAAGGTTTTCATGTAGTAAATGTCTAAATAAGAATACACATCACAGATCACAGTTTTTAATTTTACACGTTTATTTACAAAATAAAAACTAAATAAAAATAAAAATCTAAATAATCAAAATCATGTTGTCCATTTTACAGGCAATTCGTTATAAAAATAGACATTGGATTTCAGCTGTGACATTTTTCAGATACAGACTGATATACGCAATGGTATAGTGTAAATTAAACTATATGTATTAGGTAAGTTCTTCTGTTAAGGTAACATTTTTAGAAAGTCTGTTGATATGCCTTACGTTGTAACGGGTAACAGAGTTAGATTTAAACAAAATGCAAATGAAATGTAATTCTACTAAATTTACATTCCTGTAGGCCTACAGCACCGACATCAAACTGGTAGCAAACAATTAGTAAATGTGTTGAAAGATATTTGTTCTTTTACCTCTAAAGGAACTTTAATTTCACACAATTAAATCAATCATTCGTTGAAGTTCAAAATTAACGTTTCACATTTCACAGTTACACAGTGGTCGCATTATTATTGCTGGGACTTTTTTCCTAATCTGTTTTGTACAGCATATCTACAACTCCTCTTGAGATCAACAGTACTAAAGTGACTCACGAGCTGAGCATTTAAATGTGTAAACAGTTTCATTTAAATATGCACAACGCAGGACTAATCTAGCATTATCAAATTTCACTTAACATTCGGAATTTTGCTTTACATGGCAAAAAGTGCCACATAAAAATAGAAATTAGAAAGAAAGAGCGAACAAGAGATACTTGTTGATTTTATCTTTAATAAATACATTTATATAAAAGGATTGCCAAGTTTTATTTAAAAAAAAAACGTGACAATTTTGTTTCCAGATCATCTTAGTATAAAACATCACAAATAGAGAGGGCTGAGACTCAGTAAACCCGAGTACTATGAATTACCATCAAACTTCCCGAAACCTTTCAGTTTTTAAAATTTTATGCAAAATAGTGATTGTTGTCATATTTCCAGCAATCAATTAATATAATCAATAAATTAACCTATTTAGACTCTATTGTGAATTGCATAACTAATACAATTAGTGATGCTTAAAATTTGTTACGATATGCACGTATTAATATGTGTAACAGTTGGTCTTTCCGACTTTTCCAAAGCATAATACCAACTTTCTAGAAACATACATTACCAAAAGAGTATGAAATAAATTTAACACGAAAGACCGAAGAGGAACAGTTCTTAAATGCCGTGTAATGGTGCACAATAAACTCTCGATTCCCACTGGAATAGTATAAAGGAAATATGTGCGGTAAGAATAGCATTATGACAGACAGTATCTCTATCTGTAATTATCATGCGATTTTCTTTTAATGAAATTATTACGCTAAATTTTGGTATTCTGCATTTTATGTTAAAAAATTTATTGACTTTGAAACGCGACTTTAAATATTGCGAATGAGTTAAAATAACCATCTATATATTAAAGGTAGCTGAAACAAAATGTGTTCTTCTCTCATGATAAGTATGGGCTACTATGTGAAACTGAATAGCCTTCATTTTATGCTTGACTTGACGGAATTTTTCTCTTTACGTTATGGCAATGGAGAGTTATTAAGGTGTTGTGGTGCGGTGTTATCTGGAGAAACCCTTCTATATCTCGCAAAAAATCATTTTGTTGAAATGAAAACAACTGGATTGGCTTTATAAACCTCTCTAAGTGAACCTTTATTAGAATCAGTATACATGCAGTAAATAGAATTATAATATTTATTTAGCATTAAGAATTAAATAACTATTTTGTGCTGTAAACTCTTTAGCAAATTTTTCTAGTGAAATTATTTTCTAAAAGTCAAATACTTGCCCAAGTATCACTGTGGCAGTGCAATGTAGAGACTGCTGAAGACTCACACTAAAACGCTGTAACGCATTGAACAACCGCCCGGTTCTGCTCCCACGAGGTTTTCCGTACTATATACCATACAGCCACAGTAAAGAAATATGAAAAACAAAAAGAGACAAAAACAGTATTATAGTATTCAAAACAGTAAATATTATACAATAACAACGATGTTAAAAAAATAAAAGCCCCGTACTGACTATCGTCACCATCGATGATCCACGGATACATTGAATAAAGACAAGATCTTATGAATCTATGTGTACAAATAATTTATGAAATGCTGCAGTGTATAAAAACTTTACCATAATAAAAATCCCAAAAATTGACGGGCCAAGTAACCATTGGTTTAAATCATTTTGACACTTTTTTAGTTTAATACGTAACTTGCCCATTTACAAATTATAACAACATTCACAACAACAAAACAGCCAATAATAGTAATAATAATAATAATAATAAGTATATTAAAATACAGGTTTAATATAATACAAGAACATAGTTTACAATTTAAACATATGAAAACTAACATTAACTATAGGTTTTGTAAAAAAAAAAAAAAAAAAGTGCAGCCTATATTTCGCGTTCGCATTCTTCTTGCATCACCACAGTAAGATTAATGCGTCTGTACTGTACCTTTTCCTGCATCAGTAGCCTAGCTAATTTAATACTTTCTAAGAACAAACTGCATCAGCTACAGATGTTTAAAAAATGTAAATAATCATGATTCACACTTATCTCACTCTTATCCAGACACCCGAAATTAATACCAGTCTCCTCTCACATTTTATTTTTATCTTTAACTAGAATAAAACACGCAGTTTGTTGTACAATAACAACGCATAACGTATTAATATAAACAAACAATTACCTGGCATGACGGGAAAATGAAATAAAAAATAAATACGTTTAGCTATGTTTAATTTAGATGGAGCAAATAAAAAAGTGCAAGGCGGTACGTTGCCGTTCTCACTAGAATGCATGTGACCCATGCAGCCGGACGGGAAGAACAAATCAAACAGCGATATAAGCCCGTGAAATGCTCCCTGGGTAAACAGGAAACAGTGATACAAATGACTTGCGAGCATCTTAGGCTCCCTATGCAAAGACCTTCAGTCTGTGCAAACAGATATAAGTGCATGAGAACAATAGGGCTCTACACCTGACGTCAGGGCCTGTTAAAAGACCTCGACACTGGTCGACGATATTCATAAAATTAAACTTGTTGACCACGTGTGTCTCATTGTATCGATAATACAGAAATCCAAAACACGTTACACGAACCTTTTTTGTAAATAATTAGACACATCTGAAATGAAATATACATAAAGCCATGGTTTTACATAAGAATGCTTATGAAGTATGCATGTTGCACTTACAAGCTGATTATAAATACAACAAATGGAATGCAAATATAAGATGTGTATTAATTTTTTTTTACAACAACCAGAATGCAAAGCAGCACGGCGTTTAATGTCTAGCCCACATCGCTGTTTCCACAATTTTTCCGAAGTAGCCTATTTAAATAACTATTTTAATGCTGGTTGATCAGTGGTTTGTTTACGCTCTGGAAGTTTATTCATTGCAGATTCCTATGTCAACAAAAGCTTATTGTGAGCAAATGTGATCAAATGTTATAAAACGATCATATTGGAGTTTGACGAAACCAGGTTTCTGTGTTATAGTCATTATTAATTACACAATTCGTAGTTAAATTTAACAAAAGTGGCCCAATTCGACAAACTAAAATTCCTGCACAACTCAACACCGCGCCGCGTGTCACGTCAAACTATTTAAACCAATAGCTAAGCAGCATGCTGTAAATGCGTAGCCTTATTGGACGGTTGGTCCTTTCTTTGGAGAAAAGTTTCGGAGGCCGTCCCATCACAGTCTCGGATTGAAATGTAAGCCTGTCCTCTCTGCCATCAGGAAACACAAAGCGATTATAGCTCTCGCGTTACCAAGAGCTATCGCATCTGCGTAAGTCGATTGATTTTCCCAACTTCGTCTGCAGATCACACAGATCCAGCAGCTCCTCTAGCCTTTACTCGGGGATTGCTAGAAGACGTCAAGGCTGGGTTTACTTGTCAACGAAGCTGTAGACGCAATGGGTAAGAAAAGCTTGTTCAAGTTTATCCACAGTAATAAACAAGTAAATCCCAGGGAAATAAAATGAGAAAAAAGGCACGTAATATCCGCTATTCATTAGCCTAGCGATTAGCTGATTAATACTTATTTTGGCTACTTTACATATCATCGCTGTAATCAAGAGACTTGTGTAACTATTCTGTAAAATACGCAATGGAAGCTTGTTGTAATAGTACTGCAATATAAATATGAAATTAAACAAGCTCTTCTAACTTGACTTTGCAGAACGTTGAGCACTGAAGTGTATAACAGCCTGATGATTTAGATAAACATCATTAACTCTTCTCTGTGTTTATTAATATTTGCTTCCACCTGTGTTATCGGGATCGACATTTGAGCGCAATGCCTTTCGCTGAAGTACATAATTATTTTTTTTTTTCTCTTTTACTAGAACCAGCTTTTGGGGAGGTGAACCAGCTTGGTGGTGTGTTTGTAAATGGAAGACCGCTTCCCAACGCCATCCGCCTCCGGATTGTAGAGTTGGCGCAGCTGGGGATCAGGCCGTGTGATATCAGCCGGCAGCTGCGGGTCTCTCACGGCTGTGTGAGTAAAATCCTGGCCCGCTACAACGAGACTGGTTCCATTCTGCCCGGTGCGATCGGGGGCAGTAAGCCGCGGGTCACCACCCCGACCGTGGTGAAGCACATTAGGACTTACAAGCAGCGGGACCCGGGTATTTTCGCCTGGGAGATCCGAGACAGACTCCTGGCCGACGGCGTGTGCGACAAATTCAATTTGCCTTCTGTAAGTTCGATCAGCAGGATCCTGCGGAACAAGATTGGAAATCTGTCGCAACAGAGCCAGTATGAGTCGAGTAAGCAGACTTCCCACCCGCAGCCGCAGCCCGCGCTGTCATACAACCATTTATACTCCTATCCGACCCCTATTGCAGCCACGGGGGCGAAGGTGCCAACTCCCCCTGGCATGGCGGCTCTACCAGGACATATGGCGATGCACAGAATATGGCCATCGTCGCATTCTGTCACAGATATTCTCGGCATACGATCAATAACAGAGCAGCAAAGTAAGCATATATTTAATTTATAATAATGGAAATTGACTGTGTGTGTGGTACGTGTGTGTGCGTGCGTGTGCGTGTGTGTGTGTGTGTGTGTGAGAGAGAGAGAGAGAGAGTGAGTGAGAGAGAGCGAAGGAAACAGAATTCGGTTAGCACTCTGCAGATTCAGAAATTACTTTCTATAACACAACGATGATGGTAAAACGTCATCTTTAAAACGTTTTTCCCCAGATAAGGATCATTTTAAAAACATTTGTTTTGGTTAAGTTGGTAGCTGGCAAATTAATTTTTAGGATTCCAACGTTCATCATACTCATATAAGCAAGTGTACATTTATTTTTTTTTTTTTTTTTAGTAAATAGGCCTATAACTAAATACAACGCTACTGTGTATCAATATATTTGGGAAATTGTAACCTTAAACAGCTGTGCGTATTGTCTCTATCCATTTTTACAAAACTATTAAGACGTAGTATTTTACATATGATTATCTGTAACTTAAACAGTTCTTTAAATAGTTTCGCTACCAAACATGGATATACAAGTTTCATTAATCTACACAACACAAAAGTGCGTTTAGAGATGCAACACATTTTTTCGTAAAGAGTATAACACAGCAGGAGGATGTTTTCAAAGGCAAAGGCAAACTAAACAATTTATGTATTACTAAATTATTCGCAGATGTTTGCGGCAGATTGTGAAATTGGAGTGTAAGTGTAGCTGGACTTTTGTATGTTAAGGTCAATGCTTTACAAGACAGTCTGGTTCAAAATATGAAACACGTATACATTATAATAATAATAAAAAACAAATACTTAAGAAGCATCAAGTGAAATGTCTGAAATATATATATTCAGTGTAAGCAGACATTCACATCACAGCAGAGCAAGTAAAGGCTACGCACAAGGTTCACGACAAGAACCACAGTACTGAATTAGCACCAACAGAGTTGAATTAACACCTGCAGTGTTCATCTGTGTCCGGACGCAGTTATATAAACACAGAAGGTGTTGAATAGAATTTTTCGTTCCATTTCCTCTGCATAGTCACATTACTGAACTGCTTCAAAGTTTTAAAAAATGCACAAATTAAAAACACTGACAAAACATTAAAATTCCGTACTCTCATTTTCTTACAATGAGTATTGACCTTCCTTACCCGGAATACTTAAATCACCTAACCTAAATCACAAAATCATGCTTCTGAATGCTTCATGTCAAATAATAATAACGACAAACAAATATATAGATACGTAATAAAGATATATAAATTAGCATATCATCAGGGAAGAGTCAGTAAATATTTGTCGTGATAGCAATAAAAAAGTCTTCTGAACGTATTATGACCGCCGCTACAGACGCTGGGTTGAAAAAATTTGAATTGAACATTAACATTTAAGATAGTTTACCAGAAATGTACATTAAACTTTAATAATCCAATCATAAAATGCGTGTCATTCGTGGTTTTAGAATTATGGCTCAACCTATGTTTGGATTATGTCAAGTATTTTATTTAAATCTTAATGCAAAACCGAGGACACAGTGTGACAGCAGCTAAGGCCTAGTTTTGCTCTCTTGGCCTGAAGCGTGGAGGAAGACGATGTCGCGCTCATGTAGTCTACTGTTAAAACCATACGCCTCGATCTCTCACTCATTTCCATCTTCCTTGTCTTTGTTTTGCCCCCAGTTAGTGACAGTGCGTCCTTTCCCAGCACCAAACTAGAAGAATGGAGCACTAATAACAGGAATAATTTCTCGTCAGTGAACACCCCACTAG
>JAOUQT010045175.1:0-10978 GCA_025769995.1 Xyliphius kryptos
GACTTGGGTCTTCTTAAACTTTTAACCATTATAACATGTTGACATAAATCCCGTGAATTTAAAATAAAGTCTTTTTTTTACGTTTTGCACATGTAAATCCACCTCTGTAATATTTGTGTCCCCTTTTCCATTAACATATTTCAGACACAATAAAACTCCAATAAAATGAAACGTCTGTTTTTTTGTTTTGTTTCACAAGTGTCAAAAATAAATGACTGGTTGATTCTGTAGTTCAAAAAAATATATACAAGTTGATGTATTTTGATCACAGACCATTTTTTTTGTTTAAAGTATGATTAATGCAGTGAAATAAGTTATTAACTGCATCATATAAGTGGCACAAGTAAAATTGTATGCTGCATTATATCCTGCATCAGAACCTACATTTGCTAAATTAAATCCTGAGACTTGACTTTATTTTAAAAGACGCAGTTATGCAACTAGAATGTTCACTTTGCTCAACTGAGTTTCCTGTGTACATTCAAATTTACTTCTTTTTGTGCTTTTAGGCCAAACATTGAGATGACAAACTGAATTTCATCTGACATTCACAGAGTAGATCATGTCGTTAAAGTGTTTATCAAACTGATGACATTGGCTTTTAGTTTGTAATCACCTGTCCAGAAGCTACAGATGAAAATGAGTCTATTTGCTAGCTGGCATCCAGTGGAAGTTAAATTATAGTGTCCATTGTCCAAGTTTATTACAAAATCATATATCGTTTAGTAATGGGATGTCCGTCACAGTACTGAAATCATACAGTTAGTTGCATTACTTCAGTTACGGGGTTTAAACACTTTATTTCATAGGCAATTATCAGAACATGAACAATGATGCACATCATTTTTAGCACAATAATGCAACATATAGCATGTATTCATTACAGAGTATGAACGAGACTTGTACGTCATACTTCTAACAGGTCCATTTGGTGAGACCAGATGAATCCATTTTGTAAAAAGAAGCATCAGCTTGAATGTTAAAGGGTAAATAGGAATGCATGGTCATAGAATATAAAGGAACACAATCAGCCATGTTAAATAGAACTCTGTGTTTAAGCTTGTTGTGCGAGTATTAACCCTATTGACTGTACAGCTGCACAATGTCATTTAAACAATTACAAATGGTTGTCCATGTCTTACAGCATACATTGTTTATACATACCGGTACTTCTTTGATCACACAACTTGTTTTGAGTGTTTGTCCAGTTTCAGCATAGCACTGTGTTTTATATATATATATAGTTCTAAGTCTGTAAACATCTAAATTTCAGAGCTTAACTGAGAAGCATCCATGTTTCTAAAATGTCCAAGCTGTTATAACACAAGTTTGAACCAATAAATTGAGTCTGTTTGATAGATTTGTATGGCACAGACTGATTCACTGCCACCATATCACTGTTGCTTGAAGTTCTGAGAATGATTATGTCCACAAATAATCCCTTTTCTGTTGTACTGTAGATGTCCGTGACAACAAAAACATGAAGCATTATTGCTTTAAGGTATGCAGAGAAGCAAATGGACGAACCCTGTGTAATCACAGCACACGCTTGTACGGTGACTAGAACCATATGATAAGGAAACAAACTTGGAGAAACAAGTAGGTGGTTTTGACTGTTCTATGTATATACAGTATTTCTTTGCTATAAATTCTGTTACTATTCACAAATCTGGCTGTTGGGTGCAGCATGCCTAAAAAAAGTTCCCTCAGCTAAAATTCTGGTCTACATGAGCTGAAGTGCAGAAGTGGAAAATGCTTGATTTAATTCCAAATCTATTTACCAGTTTTTGCACAATGAAGATGAAGGAAAAGTATGTTTCCCGTTATTTCTGCTGCATTCCAAAGTCTTAAGTGTAGGACTGATGTTTAACTTGACCACTTCATTGGCAAGACATTACCTCTTTGAAGAACCTGAATTTGAAAACGGATTCCTCAAGTCCAATATTAATATCCATCTTCGGAAACGTGGTCCTGATGAATCTGCAGAGACAGATTAAACAGATTAAGTTAACATGTTAATTAAACATTAGACGGTGTGCTTTCTAACATGATCTCCATAGGCATTCATTTTGGGGAATAACAGAGGAAACAGAACAGTGTATGTGTTTAGGGATTTGTAGATGCAATTAGGCCTCAGGGTCACACAGTGGTGCAATAAGTACCAACTAAAGTCTCTCGTTTTTGATTCCAAGAGTAACAATCTGGGTGCTTTTTGTGTCTCTGTGTGGTTTTTCATCCCACAGTTGAAAAATCGAAATCCGGTCAACTACAGACACAATCACAACATACACTTAATGGCCAAATTATTAGGTCATAGTTGCTCCACTTACTGTGTATATGAACTTCCATTCTGTAGTCCCTCTCTTTCTTTACTTACTCAGTGTTCTTTACTCTGATCAGGACCTCCACAGAACAGGTATCATTAGGGTGCCGGATGATGGATCGAGTGGATCAGACACCTGTATGTTTTGATTGTTGTACAGGTCTCTGTCCAGCAGCACTGCTGTGTCTGATCCACTCGTACCAGCACCACACACACTAACACACCACCATGTCAGTATCACTGCAGTACTGAGAATCATCCACCACCCTTATACTACATACTAGTGCACTAACAAAGCATAAAGGTAGACTTGAGGAGGTGTACCTAATAAAATGGCCGGGGAGTGGGTCATATATATGGCAAAAAAACTGCAGTTGACTTGTGGGCTAACATTTATTATTATTATTATTATTGTTTTTTAGTGGTTAGCACATTCGCCTCTCAACGCTGAGGATTCCCGGTTCGAATCCCAAGCTGGATAGAGTTTCCATGTTCTCCCCATGTCTGCGTGGGTTTCCTCCAGGTTCTCCAGTTTCCTCCCACGGTCCAAAAACATGGATTCAAGGTAAATATGCTGCTCTGATTTGCCCACTATATAGTTTGTGTGAGTAAGTGTGTGCCCAGTGATAGATTGGCGCCCTGTCCTGGGCCCGAAATGTTTTCCCCTGGATCCCCGGGACCCCCAATCCCCCTCCTGTGACCCTATTAGAGTATTAAGTGGAAGATAATGGATGTTTTCCTACACATTTAATGCAAAATCCATGTACATTTTATGTAATAATTCATATAAAATTCATGATTTAGTTATTTTGCATAATACTCTGTTATCACATATTTTATGTGTCATGAGCCTGGTCTTTTACAGCAGACATAAATATACACAGTGACTTATGTGTTGCACTGTACCTTCATGTGAGGGAACACATTCCCAAACATTAACTCGTCTCTGTACTGGTTGCACCAATCTACCAGAAAAAGACTTCATTTTGGTGGTTGGGCTAATCTCTGCACACAAACATGAATAACAGAATAACAGATTACAAGATGTGTTCATCTGGTTAAAACGTAAGACATCTGAAATAAGAACACAATAAAAGTACAGAGTGTATGGTTTGTTTTGGGTAACAGGCCAGTTAACTGCATGGTCAGAAAAACACTGCATACTGCTGTTATGCAGGGTTGCCAGGTTACTGAAATTTCCAAACTAACTCTGTTCCCCAAATGTGTTTTGAATTGATTGAAATGCTAGTTGTAGATTAGTTATTATTGCATAAAACACCTTTGAACCTGGTTGTGAATTCATTGTGGATTTATTATGTAGATACAGCTTTAAAAGAAGCATTTACTATGGCAACCTGGCCGTTAGGTAAAAATAGATTTCTACTTACTCTGGTAAAAGTGGTTCCGAGCGAGCAGACAAGCGGCCGAGTTCACACTGCTCATGGTTCTCAATGAGCTGGCAGTTTCTAGAATTAGTCTGGAACCTATCATGATACAAACCAATGTGCCGTTATTAGCTTGCTATGTTCCAGTGTATCAAAAATAGCACTTTGGTAACTTACATACTATACATAATATATAAATAGTATATAACCAACATTTGTGCAAACCATGACCATATAGTTTTTAAATGTTCACTGCAGTCCATGTATCATATTAATATGAAGTAGTGACCACTAAGTCAATAGTCTGTATCCACTCATTTTCATATCAGGTTCTTCTCTTTTTCTTTCTAAATTTAAAACAAGCTGTCAGTGTTGTGCTGAACAGTGCACATACACAGGGCAAGTTCCAGTACATGGAAACCCGCAAGCACATAATGCTATAAAAAGCCAGATACTGTGGACTTAAAAATGTTTATTTTAGATTCAGGTATCTCTTCTTATCATAAATGTGACAAAGTGTGGGCAAAACAATATGCCTACTTCAGCTGAAGTACAGGCGAAACAACAAACAGGATCTCAAAAGAATTTTTATTGACATTTGAAAATTGAATATATTCTAAAAATGCAAAAACCCTAATTTTATTGTGCTATTTTTGGAAGAAAGACTTCATTCTATATAAAGCAGGTTTTAACCGAAGTTCTACCTGAATAAATATAACCCACTTATACAACGAAAAAACGAAACTGATAATTCATGTATTGAGGAACAACATACAAAAAAGAATTAAAGTAATAAATCAGTAATAATTAATCAGTTTATTAAAAGTTGAAGTTTAATATTAAAAGCTCCAGATTGATTAGTAAACATTTTTGGTTTTAATGTAACCCACAATCTGTAGAGGGTTGGAAGGATTACATGTATGAGCACCTGCAAGTAAAGCAACATGGCAACACGCTTAATGGCAAAATAGCAATTCTCTACTAATTTGACCATCGAACCATTATGACATGACACTTAATATATATGTAATTTTAAAAAATAAAGAAATAAAATAATTGGTATATGGACAGACAGATGATCCACACTTTGTAATTGTAAAACTTCATCTATTGTGGGTGGTAACACATTTGTTTGCACCTTTTACTTTGTTCTCTTATGATCATGATTATTTGTGTTAATGTATCTTGTGTAGTTCTAAATGGATCCAATGCAACAGTGCTGCTGAGATTTTTAAACACCTGAAAGTAATTTGGTGACTTGATTTTTAAACGTGAAAGTAGACTGAAAATAATCTGCTGATCAAAGATGTCCAGACATCAGGATCCTGTAAGCAGCAGTGACAAATGTAAATATAAAATTTAAGTTGCCATGTGCCGGACCCACAAGATACGGCCATTTTGATTTTTGCAAATGAATACTCTGCTTGGTAAACCTGAGCTTGGTCTGAACACAACTGATCTGACGTTCTAAATGACAGACCTTCAGTTTTATCACTATGACATCCACCACTCTAAAGGTCACAGAGTTGTTGGGAACGTTCTAATATACTCTGAACAGTACAGGATGTATAAAACCTTGCAAATAGAGCTTATTTTTGGTTTAGATAAATATTGCAGCCTGACAATGGTAAGTCAAGCTTTTTGTGTGTTTTTGTTTTGCTGTCTGCTGTAAAATAGAAGTTTCGGATGTTCCAGAATGTTTAAATAACCAATCATCTTCATGAAGCCTATTAAATAATTCGAATTATGGCCTAATAAGGACTTATAACCTGAAAATAGATTAAGTGCTGAAAATAGATTAAGTGCACCACATTTAATTGGTCGGCCTCCTGAGGGACTGATGCTGATGTTTGTTTGAAATTGTAGGTCTTTGGAGTAAAGAGCTTTTGCATTTTGCAGGTTTTTTTTTTTGTTGTTTTTTATAAATGATGAATTAATTAGAATTTTGATTTATAGATAAATTGGTATATAGCAGCATAACTGAATGGAAAAGTCCTATTTTTGAAAAGCACGCTCTGCTGAATTTTGATACCACACACGGGGATTCATTATCTTCCGCTTATTCCTTTATGAGGGTCGCCCCATGCCCATCCAGGGGAGACCGTCTAGGGCGCTGAGCAGATACACCCAGGACAGGGCGCCAATCCATCGCTGGGTACACACTCATTTACTCACACAGTCACACACACATACACACACTATACAGGGCAATTAAGAGTATTCACTCACACAGTCACACACACATACACACACACACACAGGGCAATTAATTAATTATCAAAAAGCTAAGTGGCTGTAGCTGATGGGTCTAAATTGCAAAGTTGTTTGTTTGTGATCTAAGAGTCTAGAAAAAATGTGTATTGTCTGAAAATTTTTTGGTAAAAGTTAGAAGCCTAAATGCATTTTGTCGCACTACAAAGCCAATTATAGGCATTATTTTGTTGTTGGCGAAAATGCAGTTTGTTGTCTGTAGAACTTATGGCTTTGGCTGCCACATGTTTTACCTGAGAAACATAATATAAAAAAGAAGAAAAATCTGAGCGAAAATAATTCCACAGCCCTTGCAGGAATAATTCTGGGGTTCTATTTTCAGATATTATCTTT
The DNA here is from genome assembly GCA_025769995.1 of Xyliphius kryptos. Classification (NCBI taxonomy): domain Eukaryota; kingdom Metazoa; phylum Chordata; class Actinopteri; order Siluriformes; family Aspredinidae; genus Xyliphius; species Xyliphius kryptos. The sequence continues at coordinate 6,313 of JAOUQT010045175.1, forward strand.
CTCCTGTGTTTCCATGTAAGCTGGTTTGTCGCATGATGCATCACAAACGGCATGTGTACAATACAGATTCTGGGTAAAGTATGATATTTATTCAATAAGGACCCAAATAAAAACTTATGTGTCAACAATATCGATAAATTTCCAAGGACAATACTTGTAATTGATACGTAACAGATGTTTACCAAACATTTGTGATGGTAAATCTGTTAACTACAGATTTTTGATGGTACAAATGTATTAAATGACTATAATGGATCTGCTTAATCTTTCCCGAATTTTATTTTAACAAGTACAATATAAAAATTGAAGATAAGCTACTGATCCAAAAGCCTGTGCTCTAAGTTTGTGCTTGTCTAGAAATACAATTCCAAAACTATAGGCTATGAAACCTAACACCAGCCAATCACTTAAGGGAAGCCCCTACCCAGGATTAGTACAATGTTCTAGATTTAAACATGAATAGAAAGGGACTTTCCCAAAACATAAGGGATTTTTGCATAAGTATTTGTAAGCTTCAGCAAATACTGGAGCACACATCAAAAGACCTAAACCAAGTTCAGAACCAAATTTGCACACTTATGTCCTTAATATATACTATCATTTAAAAGTTTGGACAAGGCATTTGCTTTATTGCTTTACACAGCTTAAATAATTACTGGGTCAGAAAACTAATTGTCACTTGCTACCTTGTTTTAGAATTTAGCCCACTCCTTCTCTGACCTACATTTCCTGCATACCGTGTGAGAGCTCTGCCACCATAACACTGCAAGTAGCCTTCTAAATATAACGTGAGAAAACATACCACCTCAGGACAGCTAATAATATAATTAGGTCATATGCTGTAACGAAGAAGATTTTTCTATTTTATTTTTTCATCGCAGCATCTGCAAATTTGCAGATATAAGCAAGATTCTTATTTTAAAAAAGATGTGAGTAGCATAAATCCATAAAGTAACAGTGATGGACAGAGGTTCTCTAATATTAACTGATTAAATTCAGTTTTATATAGAATAACTGTAAGCAGAACTCGTCCCACTGTTAAGTATTCAAACCTTATACCTTTGTTTGCCAAGAAGCTACTAAATTATAATTAAAATACCAACCCTCCTGGTATAGGCACACAGGAATATTGTTAGGTGAGAATAGAATTAACTTTCACTGTATTAATAAAGGAGTAAAATTAGTTTAAACAAATTCATTATCTATTACAGTAAAAGCAGCTGAAAGTGTTTTGCTTTGGGTTTGTTTTTCAGCCTCAGGACAGAGCAACTTAAAGTAATTGTGCTGACAATGGCCTCTTCTGTATACCAGAGTATTCTATAGCCAAATGTGAAGCCATACATTTAAAACACTCTCAATTTGTCTTAAAAAGTCAATGATCCCAAGATTATTTATTAAACAAATTATGTTCTGTATGACCTTATTAGTCTTCTACATCAGTGATTTTGACCTGCTCTTCTTTACATTTTGTTTTCAGTCCATTACGCATTGTGTATTTTTGTTTATACACAGCATCTCATTTGGGGAGCTTTGACTGAGACATTGCAAAATCATAATCCATTTTTTAGCTGTGCTGTATCGATTTAAGTTACTGCTGATGAAGTTGGTTCTTCAAGCTAATAATTTGAGGATGTACTCCGTGTACTGGATGTACTTTTTAGTCTAGAACCTGTCAGCATCTATTAACTATAATTATCATTAACAGATATGAAGACAGGGTACATCAATGGACAAGTATAACACACTTCAATCAAGCTAAATGTACTGCCAAAAATATGGACACAGCAGTCAGTGTAGCAATTAAATGGCTGGACAGGAACTAAACAGCACCCTCAACAGGATACTCTAGAGATTAAGGTCGTAAACGTTTCTATGTAGACTGGGTTGGCAAACTTTCAGAATCTGAGCTAGTGTTAAGAGCTGGTTCACAAGTTCAGTGTGCATTTAAAATGATGTGATCCAAGTGACTGTGATGGGTTCAATAGTTATATAAAGTCATAATTCTGAGATATAAACTTTGTAAGTCAGAATTCTGAGCTAAAAAGTTGGAATTCTAGATACTTTTGCCTTTTTATTTTTAGTACTGAAACTGGGTTTCCATACCAAACCCCTGTGGTAATGTTCCTAGTAAAATTAGCAGTATTCATTCATTCATTATCTTCCACGCCATCCTCTACGAGGGTCGTGGGGGGGCTTCCCCATGCTCATTCAAGGAAGAACGTTTTGGGTGCTGGGCAGATACACACAGAACAGGGCGCCAACCTATCGCTGGGCAGGCTCTCACACACACACACACACACACACACATACTAACTATACGGGGCAAATTAGAACATTCAATTTACCTCAAGGGAGTCACAGTGGTTTAGTGGTTAGCACATTCGCTTCTCTGCACTGGGGATTCCTGGTTCAAAACCCGATCTAGGTGGAGTTTCCATGCTCTTCCTGATTTCCTCTGGGCTCTTCCGTTTCTTTCCACAGTCCAAAAAACATGGATTTAGGGTAAATTGACTGCTCTAAAATTGCCCTTATAGTCTGTGTGATTGAGTGTGTGCCCAGCAATGGATTGGCACACTGTCCTGGGTGTATCTGCCCAGCGCCCAAGATGTTCTCCCCTGGTTGGGCATGGGGAACCACCTGAACCCTCATAAAGGAAGATAATGAATGAATGAAATGTGGTAAATGTTCAAAGTCTTAATTTTAAAACCAGAGAATGTGGAGGAAACCCACATGGACATGGGGATAACATGGAAACTCCATTCAGATTGGGATTCGAATCAGGAATCCCTAAGCCACATGCTAACCACTAACCCACCCGTAAGCAGTGTTTTTTTTTTTTTTTTTTTTTTTTTTTTAAGCAATGTTGCAGTTTTAATCCCACTTTTTAAAATGGGAACTACCAGCTCATTTGCAACTGTCCTGCCACTGTCTCTTACCTACACGCTACGCTAAAAAGATATGTTAGCATGACTGGCCACTCACCACTGTGGAGCACCTTACCAAGTGCCCTAGTGACTTTTGCAACGAAAATGGGTGTTGACCCTCTAAATTTTCTGACCCTGTCTTTTTTATGAGATAAGTTTAAAGCAGGTTTAAAATTTCTTTACATGTTTTCCTTTACAGATTGGGCTAATCAATCTAACATGTCCTCTGTTAAGCGGCTTGGAAGGACAAGGGCTCTTCCCAGATTCTACATAGGTAAGTACCCAATTTTGATTTTATTTTAATAATTTTTGGAGGTTATGCACGCTTTCCCAGGTAAACCTCTGTGACCTTGTGCAGTTGTAAGCATAGCATACCACCTAAAGAATGGTTTGTGTTGTAGGGGTCATGTATATACTGCTTAATGCTATGTGTGGTATGTAGGATGTGCATATACCCAAAGGTCTATTATGTTCATTTTAGTTAATTTTTTTTTTCTTCTTTTATTTATACATTTTTCTGGTTTTTGCATCTTGTGTAGTTGGTTCTGGCATGCCCACATATTTGCCAGCATGCCGTGCCACTTAACACTTACTATATAATTTTTGCACTTTAAAGCCAAAAATAATCCATGATTATTCTTCTAATGCACCTTAGATCAGTTTTGTCAGTTAAATATATTCCATGCCGTTGTTAGTGAGTGCTTATTACATATGTGAATGTTTTATTAAATAGTATTTTAGTGTGCATTGGCCATAAAACATGCAGCAATAAAAAATAACAATTTTATGTTTGACTCCCAGTGTGTGCTGGATGGAACGCATTTAGGATAAAAGAACAAACGTAAAAACTAACTTGTATGATTGTATTTGGTTAAAGTTTAAAGGCAAAATGGAGTGTTTTTGGGAAATAACTTTAGGAAAAGGGCATGACCCCCACAAAACAACTATAAATATGCATATTTGAATATATATACAGGTCTTCATAAGACACAGTATGTTATTATCAGGATCTAATAAAAAGGTGAACCTAAATACAAATACAGAAAAATATGTGTATGAATAAATCAATACCTTAAATGACTTCAGTTGAATATATTCCTGATACCCACTCAAAAACACTGCTATGATCTTTAGAATGAGAGCCCCTCCAGACAGGAATCCTTCAGAAATTAGACACTTCGATTGGCTGATAACCAGGCCGCCCCATCTGCTTTCTTGACCTTTTCTAAAGCTGGGGGGAGGGGTAAGGAAGAGAGTTGAGCTCCATATAATCCAGTTCAAATTGAGTTTGGTACCATTAACAACTGGAGGTTAATTCTGTTCTGTTCCTATAAACTAGTTTTCTAATGAACAGCCTTCTTGCACCTTGTGTTAGAACCATAAATTGCTAAATGAAAAACAAACTTTTATGAGTACAATAAAGATAAATAGTGTTATAAGTTCAGGTGAGGTCAGGTATGAAGAAAGATGTTTATCAGGACTTTGATCCCACTTTAAATATCATTTAGCCTTTATTTCTTAAGCCAATAAAAATCTTAAGTCTGTGAACTTTCAGTTTAAAACGGTTTTTTTTTTGGTTGTTGTTGTTTTTGCATGTGCTGAACTGAAAGTTCACAGATTTAAGATTTTTTTAAAGTGAAAAATTATTTTTACAATGATATTTCTAAATATTTGAATTAGTTTTTTTTTTTTAATGAGTGCTAACAGGACATTACAAGCTTCTTTACTTGGCGAACAATATA